>NQII01006382.1:59592-75182 GCA_002778355.1 Clitarchus hookeri
AAAAAAAAAAAAAAAAAAAAAAATGACTTCAACCACCACCCTCGTTCTGATTGGCTAAAATGTCAACCTTTTGGGAAACCTTCCAACGAATATTTAACACTGCCAATTACGAAAAAGTCAATGAAAACAGCCAGCAGATGGCCAAATCTTCCATACAGCCATCCACATGAGCGGCCATCCAGACTTCCATGGAATCGTCCAAGGAATCTTCCATAGCGGCATAGAGGCTTAAGTCAAACTTTGCTTGCTTGAGACGTAGGAATAGCCTGGAAATATAGCTTTGGCAAGGCTTCAGGAAATTTGTCTTCGATGAGTGGACTATAGACTAAAGACGAGGTGGACAGATTTTAATCTTCTGCGCATGCCACCCTACATTGACTCTCCTTTCACCAGTGAAACTGCCAAAGTCACATGATCAACTGTGATTAACGTTTTTTTCGTACCTTTTTTGTCAGACCTACTTAGGTTATTTCTAGTACAGGTTCGGAGCAAAACGTTATTTCTTAAAGGAGAGATTGGCACACGGAAAATTACCGCCGCTAGGCGCGCAGTGTACCAGCTACATAAATTATAAAAGAGAAAGATTTTGCGAGGGCACGAAGGTATTTTATATTTTTGATTTACTATTATTGTAATAATGCTGTTTTTGCCGTAGAAAATAGAGAACATCTGGTACAAATGCGACACTAGCGCTTACCTAGTGGCGAAAATTCTCCATTTGCCAAACTTTTAACAATGATCTTCCCAACCTGTAGTAGAAGTAACCTTAGACCTTCCCTTTTACATCGATGAGATACGTTGGTTCAGTTGAATAGTGCACAAACCTCTCAAAGCATTTACTTATGTAAAGACTGTTGGATCATCAAAACCTGTCCACGTTGTTATTGATAATGATACTCAAAGGAAATCTGTTCAGTAACGAACCACAGAAAGTAACCAACGTGCAGCTGGCCTGCGTACTATGCTATATTTTCAGCGTTAAACTGAATTACGCACTGGCATGCTAGTTTCTTATTTAGATGTCAGGGAATTCATAAAACTATATTTTTGAAACACTTGACGTCGTATTGCGAGTGTAAAATTTACGACCACTGACGTAAATATCTATCGTTTAATGTATATTTAAGAATTAATTTACATATCAGTTTTAAGTTTACGTCCCTAACAATTTCACGGTTTTTACCTGAATGACGCATGAACAAAGCGACAGGTCTGGGGCGATGTTCATTTTTACGTACTGACGAACGATGTAAATTAAGTATTAAAAATACATCCTAAGCAGGGCTTTTAAAATTGCTCAATAAGCCGTAAAATCCTATAATATAGGCAGGCTATAAAAAATTCATAAATTTCCCAGCCCTGCCCGAAAAGCGTAGAAACTTGTATGCTATTTCTTTATAACATTTAACCACTCATTTTGCACATACGTAAATGCTAAAGGAATGTGACGAAAGCATGTTTTCTGTAAAAAAAATGTTATGTCTATACGAAGCAAGTGGTGGCTCTGCTGTTTCAATGGAGCGAAATAGTACTCTAGAACTCAATACGTCTTCATGGCTGATGTTGGACTCCTCGTAACTGGGAGTGATTTTTGCATCACCAAAAATGGGGACCGATACATTAATCTTTTGCGAGGAAAAAAAACTCGAGGAAAATAATGCATATATACAGAAAAAAAATTTATATTTATTATATTATTGTTACGAGCTCGCTTCATTGTCCCGCGCGAGCGAGTGGAAGTGAAGGACACATTAGTTGGATGATTTATTGACGCGCACTATCAGTTGCAACCGGAGACGCAGCGGCTTTTCGCAAAATAATGTTTACAAATAGTGCCTGCTATGCCCATCAGGGCGCGGTGCCGCTCCCGAATTTGAGTATCTGGTGCCTTTGAAACATCTTAAGAATGCTCTGGGTTGCTGACACAATTTTTCTCTCAACTAGACTCGGGGTGCGGCGAACATTCTAGGTCAAGGCCAGCGGCTATAAAAAGCAAGTCGGACCTCCGAGTTGGCAGTTGTTGAATGGATGAATATCAGCGATAGACGACTTGCGAGGAGAGAAGAACACGGCGAGAGAAGTGACCAGCAGGAGGAAAATCTGCGACTACAAGCATCAGAGCCGTGAAGAGTACGACTGCAGGCTGGACTATTGAACTGGATATGTGAGTGAAATACGTTTACAAATAATGGCAACAGATAGGCAGAACGTGTGTTAATGATGAGTACGAGTTAACTGACAATAACCATAAAGATAAATAAATAAGGACGTTAAATATATTTGAAATATACACTAAATATGGCGTTCACTGTGAAATAAAAAGAGTAATAGTAGAGACAGATAATTCAATGCTGTAAGAAAATCTGTGTAAGTAAATTAGATATAAAATTTAGTTATTTTATTTTTATTAAGTTCTCCATCCCTCACGAACTCAGATATGCCCCTCGGGAGTCCATGCAACACTGGTGTCATAAGTGGAAGAGAGGGATTTAATTGTGAATTAAGTTAGAGCATAGGCAAGTAATTAGTGATATTTAAAGAAATTAATTTATTGTAATAGTTGTAGGACGCGAAATTGAGACAGCTTTGTACAACCATCGCAGTGAACGTTAACTAGAGAAAATGTCTGCAGAAATGGAAGCACTGCGAGCATTAATCGAGGGATTAAGTAGCCAAGTGATCGCAAATGTTAATAGGCTTTATAGCAATGTAAGTAGTGTGAACGATAATGTATATAGTGTAAATGAAAATGTAGACAGGAAAATAGACTCTGTAAATGAAAATGCAAACAGGAAAATATACTCTGTAAAATGAAAATGTACACATTAAAATATGTAATGTAGATAGGAAAATAGACACTACATGAAAATGTAGACAGGAAAATAGACAGCATTATCGAATTAGAGAATGTAAGATTTTATTGTGTGGACAAGAAAATTGACAGTGTAAATGAAAATGTGGACAGGTTGAATGAACTGATGGGCAGTGTCGAGAATGAATTGAAACAGAAGATCAGTGTTTAAGAGAAGGAATTGCCCGAATCTCTTCTCTTCGTCAACGGAGTTCCAGCACCACCACATCGACAGACGAGAAAAGCGAAGAAGCAAGGGAAGATGAAATCAATACAGCAACCTCGGAGGAAAACAAGAAGATCTGTGGAACTGGGGTCGTGCAGACAGGGGTGGGGAAGGGGGTAACCACTAAGCCCGCCCCTTACGATTGCCGGATTTCATGGCGAGAATACCAACACCAGTTTGAAACAGTCGCCACACTAAATGGCTGGACAACCGAATGGCGGGCTTACTACCTCGCGGCTGTACTGAGAGGCCCCGCACTAAGCATACTACAAACTCTGCCAAAGCGACATTGACTGCAGTACCCCACACTTGTGTCGGCCTTGGAGTTACGTTTCGGCGACCGGTACCTGCAACATGCCTGCCATGCGCAGCTGCGAAGCCTCACCCAGAGACCAGGGGAGCCACTGCAGTAGCTATTGCAAGACATTGTGCGGATCTCCCACCTATCTCTTGAATGGTGTCCCAAGGAGGCGTGAGGCGTGAGAGACCATCGCAGTCGGCTTTTTCATCGATGCCATCACTGACGCGGAGGTATGACAAGCATTGCGTCTTGCGGCACCCCACAGCATGCAGGAAGTCCTGGCCCGAGCACTAGAGGTGGAGTCAGCAATACAGGAGCCCGCACCCCGAAGTCCAGTACCCGCAGTGGCACTGAACGAAGAAGACGAAGACAAATTAACGAAGACACTGAAAGAGTTGCAGTTGGCTTATGGAACATCGCTTCGATGGTCTGTGCTACAGACCTTCAGAGTCCCCGTCCCAAACCGAGGGAGTGTTGGTAATGTAGACAGCTGGGGCACCTGAGAGCTTATTGCACTAAACAGAAGCCGCAGCCAGTAAAGAGACAGCGAGGTCAAGAACAAATGGCTTCGATGAACGCATGCAAGCATTCGCGTGAAGAAATTTGTGATCTTCGTTCAAATGCCCAACAACTGAGACACCGTATCGACGAGCAGATGCTGCAAGTTACACACCTTAAAAAGCATTTGTAAAATGCAAATGGTGACCTTCGAGTGCTGTCCAGAAGCCATTTGCACACTGTGCCATATAACCGTGAAAGGTGTTCATGGCTTGGAGCAAGTGATAGGATGGCCCCTATCAGTAGTGGCTCACAGGATAGAGGTCCCATGGTGGAAGTGATTCAGGGGGCAAAAACCAGTTACGTGAGCTCTAGAATGGGAGTGAGGCAGTTGGCAGGAGATACCAGTACTTTCGGATACGTCGGACGAGTGTTCAGACACAACGTGCAGCATCCTTTGCCAGCACTTTTAAGATTGGTAGACATGTTCTAAACGAAGATTCAAGGGGAAATTATATATTGGCTTCATCTTAAAAAACCGGTAATGAAAGGATTGGTCTTTCTGTAAGGCACAAACAACCATATAGTGACAGGATGAAGACCCAGTATGAGAGGCGTAAGTCGGACTAGGTATTTAAACAAGGAAAACTGGTGTGGCTGTACAACCCACAGAGGCGAAAAGGGTACTCGAACTACAGAAATGTTGGGAAGGCCCTACAGGTTTCTGAAGATCAATAACGTGGTATTTCGAACTTGTCAAGGCACTCGGGCAGAGCCTAAGTTTGCCCACATCACCCATCTGGCACTATACGAAGGTTCTGGCGTTTCAGAGTCTATTCCGAACGAACAGGAGGAGGGGGCGGGGTTTTGACGCTTTGTCCAGCGTGAACTGGTGGTANAGTCGGACTAGGTATTTAAACAAGGAAAACTGGTGTGGCTGTACAACCCACAGAGGCGAAAAGGGTACTCGAACTGCAGAAATGTTGGGAAGGCCCTACAGGTTTCTGAAGATCAATAACGTGGTATTTCGAACTTGTCAAGGCACTCGGGCAGAGCCTAAGTTTGCCCACATCACCCATCTGGCACTATACGAAGGTTCTGACGTTTCAGAGTCTATTCCGAACGAACAGGAGGAGGGGGCGGGGTTTTGACGCTTTGTCCAGCGTGAACTGGTGGTANCGTTTCAGAGTCTATTCCGAACGAACAGGAGGAGGGGGCGGGGTTTTGACGCTTTGTCCAGCGTGAACTGGTGGTAGTGAAGAACAGAGTATTTGGAAGATTTATTGAAGGCCGCGCTATCTGTTGGAACAGAAGACGTGGCGGTTTTTCGCAAAGGAATGTTTACAAAGCGTGCCTGTTATGCCTATCAGGGCATGTGCCGCTCTCGAACTTGAGTATCGGGTATCCTTGAGACATCTTAAGAATGCTCTGGATTACTGACCTCGTGTCTTTCAGCTAGACTCGGGGTGTGGCGAACCTTCGAGATCAAGGCCAGTGGCTATAATAATTCACATCGGGCCTCTGAGCCGCCAGTTGTTGAATGGATGAATTTCAGCGATAGACGACTAGTGAGAAGAGAAGTTCGCGGCAAGAGTAGTGACCAGCGGGAAGAAAATCTGTGACTGCGAACATCAGAGCAGTGAAGTGTATGACTTCAGGTTGGACTATTGGACTGGATGCGTGAGTCAAAGATATTACAAATGATGGCAACATATAAACTGAACGTGTGTTAATGATGGGTACTTATTAGTTAAGACAGTATCCAAATAGAGACATAAAGCNGGCAACATATAAACTGAACGTGTGTTAATGATGGGTACTTATTAGTTAAGACAGTATCCAAATAGAGACATAAAGCAGGACGTTAATTACAGTTGAAATAGACATTAAATATTGTGTTCACTGTGAAATAAAAAGAGTAATAATAAAGACAGATAATTTAATGCTGTAAATAACAGCTGTGTAAATAAATTATAAATAAAATTCAGTTATTTTATTTTTTATTAAGACCTCCATTCCTCACGAGCTCAGGTACGCCCATCGGGGGTCCATAAAACATTATTTTATTTCCCATGAAAATTATATATTGAAAGATCTTTATCTATTACGGTGTGTAATATTGTTGGTTGGAGTCACGTCGAAAGTAACTACTATATGTATATATGTTCGATGAGGTCGACGAGTGCTACATTCTTGTGATGCTGAGTAGTACGAAGATAAACGTCTAACTGCGTGCTACAAAGAAAATTAAATTAATTTTTATGCCTTTATATGTAATTTTAATACGTAACAGATCGGGTGTTTAATATGTAATTAATTAAAATTACAGAAATTGGAATAGTAGGCACAATTAAATTGTCGAATATATATGATTCATCAGGCAGACTGTGGATTTGAGTACAAAGGCGATAGCATTTTCACGGCTTGTGTGCCTTGAGAAAGAAATTGATAAATATGGCGACAGTCATACTCATTTGACACTTTGAGATTGATGCATAGTTACAGGTATTCTAGAGTTTCTTTTAGTAAATTACTTATGCTCACCACTTAGGAAATACAAGTAATTTTTATATCTGTATTTCCAGTTTCCACAGTCTTAGACACTACGCCGCGGACTGTACTTGTTATTGGCTACTTGTTACCCAATTTGGTGTCTAAATTTAAGTTCACGACAATTTTTGCTTTGATATTTAACAGAGGATGAAATTCACCATGTTTCTTTTAGTAAACATGCAAAATTTTCTAAAAAAATNGGCAACATATAAACTGAACGTGTGTTAATGATGGGTACTTATTAGTTAAGACAGTATCCAAATAGAGACATAAAGAAGGACGTTAATTACAGTTGAAATAGACATTAAATATTGTGTTCACTGTGAAATAAAAAGAGTAATAATAAAGACAGATAATTTAATGCTGTAAATAACAGCTGTGTAAATAAATTATAAATAAAATTCAGTTATTTTATTTTTTATTAAGACCTCCATTCCTCACGAGCTCAGGTACGCCCATCGGGGGTCCATAAAACATTATTTTATTTCCCATGAAAATTATATATTGAAAGATCTTTATCTATTACGGTGTGTAATATTGTTGGTTGGAGTCACGTCGAAAGTAACTACTATATGTATATATGTTCGATGAGGTCGACGAGTGCTACATTCTTGTGATGCTGAGTAGTACGAAGATAAACGTCTAACTAAGTGCTACAAAGAAAATTAAATTAATTTTTATGCCTTTATATGTAATTTTAATACGTAACAGATCGGGTGTTTAATATGTAATTAATTAAAATTACAGAAATTGGAATAGTAGGCACAATTAAATTGTCGAATATATATGATTCATCAGGCAGACTGTGGATTTGAGTACAAAGGCGATAGCATTTTCACGGCTTGTGTGCCTTGAGAAAGAAATTGATAAATATGGCGACAGTCATACTCATTTGACACTTTGAGATTGATGCATAGTTACAGGTATTCTAGAGTTTCTTTTAGTAAATTACTTATGCTCACCACTTAGGAAATACAAGTTATTTTTATATCTGTATTTCCAGTTTCCACAGTCTTAGACACTACGCCGCGGACTGTACTTGTTATTGGCTACTTGTTACCCAATTTGGTGTCTAAATTTAAGTTCACGACAAGTTTTGCTTTGATATTTAACAGAGGATGAAATTCACCATGTTTCTTTTAGTAAACATGCAAAATTTTCTAAAAAAATNTTTTGCTTTGATATTTAACAGAGGATGAAATTCACCATGTTTCTTTTAGTAAACATGCAAAATTTTCTAAAAAAATGTTTTTTATGACATGTAGTCATGATTTTTCTTTATTAGTGGAGACATATTCATATTTTCATTGCCAGGGCTATACTCGGACACAGAATATGTAGGTATCCAGAAGTGAAAGAGCCCTTTATTCCGCGAACGCAAGCCACACACGTTGTTAGCATAATTGTGTCACTAGCCAGCAACATGGCGCAACGGCGTTCGCCAATCAACGCTTAGGTAACTAACTTTCAAGGCGGCAGCTCGAAAAGTAAGGAATCTTCCGCAGCCCACAATAACCAATAAGAAACAAGGTCATTTTCTAAAGCTTATCAGCAAATGCGTTCATCCAAATAAAAGTGAGTGAAGAAATTTTGCGGCTTTCAACATCGACGTATTGAGAGCCGACGAGGGTGAAGTGAGGTGAGAATGGAACAGCACCGAAATACAAGGGCGGGGGAAAAGGGAGATCCCAGAGAAAACCCGCCGACCAGCGGCATCGTCCGGCACGATTCCCACTTGCGAAAATCCGGAGTGAACCGGACGATGATCGAATCCGGTTCGCCCAGGTGGGAGATGAGCTGTCTAAGCTCTCAGCCGCCAGGGCTTCCCATATCAAAGTAACTGTGACGTCATTAAATATGCACTTATTTATTCTGTGATTCAGGCATGATCCACGTGAGGTTAACATACAGTTAACAGAAGTTAAGAAAATGGTTGATTGTTCAGTTGACTCACCCGCAAATCGGTATATTCAGAGTCATTGAACTTGTTATTACTCTAAATCCGCTGATTGAGACCTGCGAGCGCCCAATGTTTGGCGCCTGAGGCAGGGGCGAGATATATGAGTGACGTCAGCAGTCTGGGAAGAGGGATGTCAGTGGGATGCACTATGGGTGGGGGGTAGGGGGAGAAGCGTGTGCTAATAGAGACATGGGGTATCAATCGTTGCCCGGAATCTAGCAGCGTCAGCTCCACCCAGCATCCTCGACGGATCGAGGTCAGGATGGACCGCGGACGAGGGGGATGGGAGAGGAGTTCTGCAGACTCGACGCAGACCCATCCTTCCTGCTCCTTTAGCTCTCCACTCCTCCAGTACTTCTGGAGACTTCCTCAAGAAGGTCTCCTCGGGGTTATGAACACGAAGACCTACGCTTTTGCACGGGGCTCCTTCGACAATATCCAGAACAGGGACTCCCAACATTTATTGTGTGGTGGACCAAGTAGAAAAGGCGACAAGGGACACGTCCCACAAAAATTACTATACCGTATCATTAATACACGCCTTAAAAAAATTTTTGCACCATATGTAATTTGGTTCATCATAGAGAGTTTCGCTGCGACAGTATAGGCGCAATACAACGGGGCATCGAAGTGACAGGCGTGATATTCTGTACTAACAGTATGTATTTTCATCCCATACTTTCTCTTAGGCCGTGAGCATCCGAATATTTAAAATTTCCCGCTGCTGGTGCAAATACTTTTTTGAGGTGTGTATTATTGGTGCCGCGATAGTGTAGTGGTCAGAACTCTCGCCTCTCACGACAGCAAGCCGAGCGACCTCGGACTTTCGAATTGGTAAACGTGGTGGACGTTTTCGTTAGTCCGACACGTTCTCTCGGGGTACTCCCGTTTCCTGTATCATGACATTCCGTCAAACACCTCCGTTGGCGCTGAAGACTTGAGCAGTTGAAAAAGTCGGACAAGTTTCACACAGCCATTGCTAAACAAACTCCGAGATGAGCAGAATGAGAATCTTAGATGCAGTTATAATAATAGATATATTTTTTACTTTCGTATTTCACTGAGAAGGAATTGTAAATAAACATTTTATTATAATACTGCAATACTAGCATACAATAAAAAAAATTTCTAACAATCACAAAAAGTAATTTTACATCATGGCATTAGTATACGTTAATTAAATATATGAATTTATTCAAAAATAACTGTCAAAATGTATTAATAAATACGTTTAGGTAGTACTTAAAATTATCAGGTAGCACTGCAGATTATTAACTGAACCTTCAGAATAAGTTATTTATTTTATCGTCCAAGGTGTCATTTTTAAAACTTAAGCATCAAGTAACGTAGGGACACCCGAAATTTCGCGATAAGATTTCAGAACATGTTGGATTTCAATACCTCACGGGAGTACAAGCAGTTTTATTTTGCTTATTGGCGGTGTGTCTTTGTGGGAAGAGTTTTTCCTGCTTGACTGGCCAATCAGAATTAGGCAACTTCAATACTGCACGTCTGTGATTCGTGCAGATATATCTTAAGACGCGTAAAACGCAAAACATCCAATCACGAAAGCGGATTTGAGCTGAAGTTTTATGAAATACAACTGGTTGTGAAATCTCTTCGCAAAAATCGGGTATCCCTAGTCATAAGTTATAGTTTCTCTTTCTTTCCGTTTCACTGTTCATGCATGCTATTGTTTGCTTTGCGCAGGTGTTGCCTTGCTAAAATGTAGATCTTCAGATTTTTGTGTTGGCTTAAAATTATTTACTGTCGTTTTGCAATCTAAATTCACGTGGCACGCAATGTGGCCGTTACTTAAAATCTACCTGCCAGTCAGCCAGTGGCGTGTGGTGAAGTGTTGCAAGGTAAGCTGGTGCTTGCTCAATAGCGGCGAGGCACCCATCGCACACGTGCCGTGACGTCAAATGCGCTACTACGTTTAAGTGGCCGATGTGTAAACTAGCAAACGAGTAGGTATAGTACAGAGAAAAACACAGTTTACCTTGCAACAGTTCACCACGCGTCGCTTCAGTCGGCAAGCTTTCAGATATTTTTTAATGTAATTGAAAACCTGCGCAATTCTCTCGCCTTCACGTACGATCGACGTAAATGAGATTGGGTGATGCTAATTAGAGTCGGCTGCACAACTCGGGGGACACGCAAGTCGTTTCTTGCCCCTCAGTAGAATATGCGCGATGAGAGATGAGATGTGAGAGAATAGGGCGTACACTGAGAAAAGCTTACAAACTCATGGCAACGTTCGCCACGCTCCCTGCATAAGAATCTTTGCACAATCAACTCCCGGAGTCTTGGGTGCTGCTGGAAACCGTAGCTTTGGAAACGTCACAGAGTACTTGGGAATACAGAAAAGAAACAACTGCTTAATCCGCGAACTCCAGCCTCACACGCAAGCAAAAATGGCGGCACTAGCCAGCAACATGTCAGAACGCTATTAAAAAATCGGCATCTGGGAACCTTCTTATTTGCCGGCAGTCCAGCCAATAGGGCACATTTTGCAACACTCAGTAGCCAACCAGATATAAGACTGTTCCCAGAACCTCGCGTAGCCAATCAGAGATAGGGTAAACCACCATCGAAGGAACCGCCCCGCCATTTCGTCTCTGTGTATGTATCTTATCTGTGGCAACGTAGTATACAGCCCCTGAGTTAACCATATTTCAATGAAATTTGGTAAAGAAATTATTTAAAATTATAAATAAAGATAAACCTGTTATATGTTGCTTTTTATATAGATACTGTATCAAACACTCCACAATATATGTAAAGAAATTATTAAAAAAAAAAAAAAAAACCTTTTATGTGTTGCTTTTGATATAAGTACCGTATCAAACACATCCACAATATATTTAATTCCCTGACAATCCGGATAATTTTCCTCTGAAAGAAATGGACGTGGTATAATACCTGACTCGCATTCGGAAGGACTGGGTTCATTTTCAATACGCGTCATTCTGGTTTAGGCTTTCCAAGGCTTCTCGATATCACTCCAGGCAAAATCTGGCATGGTTTCTTGCAAACACGACATGGCTCATTCTTCCGTATCCCCTGATTTTTGGAGGCGCTTACTGCTTCCGTGAAATTAATTTAGGGGTCGAGTTCGCATGCAAGGTGTGCCATAGTCAAGCCACTGGAAGACCAGCTGTTCCGCTGAACATTGGATGCTTCCCCGGTGTGCGAGTAGTGTTGGTCGGGCCAGCNGGGGGGTCGTAGTCGTATCTCGTTTGTGTCAAGTAAGTATAACCCTTTGGCTGCTCACAATCACTCCAGTCTCCACACACTACACAGTGTAGATTGACTTCTTCCCTCATTTTGAGGCAACGAGGAGTATGATCAAAACACCTATTTCTAGTTATGCTTTATGCTGGAGGTACGGTCCTTGGAGCAAAGTACTCCTTGCAATTATTAAATGCAAAACTAAGCTGCGCTGTAATAAATCTCCAAGTCTCCACATTTGACTGCAATTTCTCCAACAGCACAATAAAAATAAGGGCTGTTTCGAGTGTATGTAAGAAAAGTGTTAATATAAATAAACTTAAGGCGTTTATATATTAGTACTATTAGCGAACGACTACATTTTTAAAGTATACAGTATTTAGAAAATAAATGCGTTAGCCCGTCGAAACAACAAACATAAACAAATTATCTGTACTTTTCGTGAATGGTTACGTTTCCTACGACCTCACTTTTGACGAGACGTGAAGTGAAAATATTGTATATTCCTAAAACCCTGCGTGCACATTTGACGGGGATACAAACTCTTGCCGGCCACTCAGAATGCCATGGAGGGCCGCAGGTGGCCCCTGGTTGTGGTTTGGGCATCCCTGGGCCAGACTAACACGGCGACACTACATTTCGACCCACTGACCTTTCTCTTGGCGGGGGGAAGGGAAGGGGGGCAGACATTCGCCATCCAGGATTCATCAGTTTTGGTACGTCACTTCTTTCCTGCGACACTTGTAAATGGAGGTGAAATCATTCATTTTTCCGGTAGCACAGACATTTGCCAATTTTCATAATCATTTTCTGAACGTGTAAGATTTATACGTCAACTACAGTAGAAATCTCATCGCTTGAAAAAAACTATAATAACACTGAAGTGCGGTAAGCGGCTAACATCTTAGAGAAACTGTTAGTTTTTCTATAATCGACAGTCGAATCCCACAACTAAGAATTTCAGTCACCCACGTAGTTGCGTGTATCCTGAAACGATAGGGAACACGTGGTTTGTAAAAGTTCGTGTTACCTGGAATTTAAATCAGTAGAGTTGATTCAAATGACAGACCGTATGGGCCATATTACTAAAATTATTACCGATGCTTTCTGTCATAGTAAAAAATACGCACGTTTGGAAGATATCGCACACAAATGTAAATTTTCTTGCAGAATGATTTATAGTTTAATAGTTTTGAAACTATTGGTTTTCGAAAGTTCAAAAAATTATTGTGAATGGTACAGTTTAATGGGTACTCTGGCAGTGTTAATATTTGACAGTTGTTACTGATATTGTATTACCAGCCACCATTATACCTAGCGCATGTTAATTTACAATTCTGTTCACGATTGTTTACAATAACTTGTGGATGTTGTACTGCGACAAACCACAGCTGCAAAGTCTCTCTAGTTAATTTATAATTTACAAGCCGATGGAACTGAAATTTTCAGTTATTAAGAACAATCTTTGCTTGTCACTGCTCTGGAAAAATACACACGCAGCGCAAGTCTCACTTTACAATAATTTAAATTGCAGTGGACGTTTTTTGTTTTGCTACAATTCCTTCATTTTCCTATTTTTTAAGTTCATCTCACTGTTCGCCTGATTTATTTGCAATACGTCAGTCAGAATTAAATAACTATATGGAATGAACCAAATAAAAAATTTCATTGTGTTGCAAAACGAATAAAAAGTCTTGGAAATGTGTATTTTCTACTGAAGTAATAGTTACGGATGGAAAATTTTTACCTGGCCTGTTTAAACGTCGCTAGATTTAAAAAATAGTGGATGCAAGTAACGCTTGCACTTGAATAGCCATTTATTAAATATGCCATGGACTACTCATTGTTATTTCCAAACCTGCAATGAATATAAAACACTTAATACCATGCTTTTCTGGGGTGAAACTGAATAAATACTTATGCAGGAGCAAATACAAATCATCAGAGGCTCAAGTATTCATAGGATTGTCGAGTCAAAGCCAAAAGTCGTTGATTTCGTAATTTTCTGTTTGTTGATAGCAGTGATAGCGCAATACCTCATGATTGGATTAAGGTTAAAAAGTTTTCCACTTTGGCAAGAAATAAACGATAGCCTGGAAATATTTTATTTTAAGTTATATACACGTCTATAAAAGCAGTTTACTGCGTTGCGTGCGGAAACAGCATTTAAAAAATAAAAGAAAACGTAATTTTACTTGTAGATAAACATAAGCAAATTCCCCCCCCCCTTTTTTTTGTATGTGAATAACTTAGGTTTTATAGAAATTTTTATACTCGCTGTCGGTAACTGCTGCTACAACGAATGTTTGTTTTTCCTGACTGGAAAAAAGTATTGTCTATCACTGAGCGAGAAGGGGGATTTTGGACGTCTGCTCTTACTGCATCCGTTGGTGCGTGGCTGGAAGATTTCAGGGGCATACAAGCAAGGTAGATGCGTCCGGTTGCTTAGTGGATGTACATGCACATCCTACTAGTTGTGGGGTTCGGTAGTACAGCCAAACCTCGTTCGAACACATAAGACTTGCCATCACAATGCAATCCACACTTGCTGTAGCATGTGTGTGGCACGTACCAACTGACATTGGCACGGAGGGGAGATTTAGTGAAGTTAGGGTGGACGTACAGTTCCAATTGTAATTTTTTTTAACAGTGACACATTTGCGGAAACTATACTTGCGAACGAGAGCGCTGGTAAGTTTATAAACTTAAGTAAAATAATTAATCACCAAGTAGTGTTACTTGGAAACGACATAATTGCACTAGGAATATATTAACCTATCAAGCTTTGATTTTCAGGTGAAAAAGGTAAGGGATATGGCAAAATATGTATTTATTTAAATACAAAGAAAAATTTTATTTCTTCGGGTATTTAACATAATATCTAAAAGCACTTTAAAATGATTTCCACGCGTTAATACATACATATTCGTAAATAGCATTAGAAATTTACAAAAAAAAAAATTACATACTACAAGATGTCTGCAGTACGGACACAGATATTTCGCGGTTTCAGTGTCCTGTTGGTTAGACTCAGAGTTCTGTATGTACTCGAGATACAGCTGTAAGCATATTGGCTTCTGCCCTGGGAGTTCTACCTCACACCAAGAAGGGCACTATTCCATCCTTATTTTCTTACATGTATGTTATTGACCCTAAGACGTCCATAATAAGTTCAACTGACTGTGACATTATCGCAAAATTGTCACTTTACACTTGGTAAAGTGTGGCATTTTCTCCAGTGAAATCGCAATATTTTCCGATCTCTAATTTCTGAATTCTTCTTTATTNTCCGATCTCTAATTTCTCAATTCTTCTTTATTATAAAAAAAACGCACAGAATTTATTACACAGTTGTTGGCAACTTCAAATTAATCTAAGCGATGCACTTCACCTTCAGGTATCCTTTTAAATTCGAAGTATTCAGCTGTGATAATTTTACAAAAACAAAACTTTTATGTTTCTTTCGAAAACAACACAAGACATGGAAAAAATATTAAAAATTAGTTTCAGTCAATGTGAGTGACATACGCATGATTATCATTTTTCTCAACGTAAGTTATATTATTTGGATCTCTAAATGAAATTCCACCTGGTTCATTCTGAGGGACCGCGGCGGTGTGGTGGCTAGATTACTCACCCCCACCTAAGCGAACCGGGTTCGATTACCGGCGGGGTCGCTCCCGGATATGCGCATGTGGTTATCGTGTTGGACTATGCCGCTGGTTGGCGGGTTTTCTCTGGTATCTCCCGTTTCCTCCTCTCTTTCATGCCGACGCCACTCCATTCACCTCGCTTCACCCTCATCGGCCCTCAAGACCTTGATGTTAAGAGCCGCTCAAATCTTTTCACTCACTGATTCCACCTGGCACTGATTCCAAATAGCACAAGTGCTATTTAAAGCAATCCCGCGTACCTCGAGTGCGCGTCGGAGGAAACACGTCCAGAGACTAGACGACTTGCACGTTCC
>NQII01006382.1:75252-92894 GCA_002778355.1 Clitarchus hookeri
TCCACACATTCTCCCGACGTCCTGCATGACAGGCACTTCCCCTGTGTGGCCGTCACAACTCTCGCTGTGCCAGAGCCTTTGCATCGCGTCCCGGGACAGCTTTCACTTTGATACTTCAAATGAAAACGCACGCCAGCGTTTGCCAGGAAAAAGCTCCACCCCACCCTTTGGTTTACTTTTATTTCAACGTTACGTTTCCCTCCTTTTGTGTCTTGGCGTGGATACGTAGTTATATATCTCGTGTTCTTGTTTTCCCAAAGTTTTAATTACCAGTCAGNCTACGTTACGTTGCACCGCTTGAGCCACCGTGTACAGTTCTGGAACACCGCTTGTTGTATTTTTTTATTTTACCCCTTCCTCTCCCCGCCCTTCGACTCTTCTCCTTCTCCCGAACCTCGGACAAAACGCGCGGAATTTAATAAACGCCGGGAATCTCGCGCTAGTTTCAGCGCCCGGGTTTTCGCACGGGAAACGTCGCAGACGTAAACAATCGCGAGAGAGAGCGGAACCAGCGAGGCAACGCGTTCGTTTCCACCGGTGTTTGCGACTCGGATCAGCGAGCGATGAAGGACGGGGGGGGTCCCGAATTAATCAGATTTCCTCTCCAAAGTGCTTACGCGCGAGCTGCACGCGAGGTAGAGGGGTTTCTAAATTGAATCGGGTATCGACTGGATGCGGACTGCGAAACGATGCGCGGATCGCAGCGTTCAAGTATGAATTTCGACATGCTCGAACAGCGTCGCAGAGTGTTTGAAACTAACACGTATTTGACATTAGGGGATGTTGACGGTAAACTGAGAACGTATATTCAATTGTGCATTATTTCGCCATATGGAAGATTACCATATCTATGGATCTGTTCTTTTTTTCATGCGTCGGTCAAGTGAACACGTAAAATTATTACAAAAGTACAAATTTTCAAAATTTGCTTATTCTGTCACTTATATGCATTAAAAGGACACAAAGAAAAATAAATAATCTTATTTTTCGTAAATGTTTACCTAAGACCTTTTGTTTAACGTTAAGGTAGCCGCCTGGTTAAAGGAATCAGGCTTAAATCATGGGAACGCTAGGGGCGACCCAGACATGCGCATAAACTCTCTCATCGCCTCTTGCGCGTTTCGTGACTTGACCGCACGTCACTTGCCGTCGATAACGGGCCTCTATGAGATTTTCAGTAGACACACTGCCATTTTATGGAATAATAATTAACATAAAGGTTTGATGCACGTCCCTATTCCTTTTTTAATGTCTTGTACCAGAATGTTCATACCAAAAAATTGATCTTGAAAACATTCGTTTGAGTCATTTTCACTATCACAAAAACATGTTTTAGAGAAAAATGGAGCAACTGAAAAACGTATACAGACGCGNCGTTTGAGTCATTTTCACTATCACAAAAACATGTTTTAGAGAAAAATGGAGCAACTGAAAAACGTATACAGACGCGTAACTTATCTTAAATGCTATTCGTAAACAGACCTAACTTTGACACGTTGGGCGGTTCTTTAACGAAATTTTTTCTGGTGGAGCTTATTTGCACACCGTTCGGCGGCCTACCCAGGCGGCCACCTTAAGACGTGGAACTACTATCTCTTCGTCGTTACCATCTTTACTGGGCTCATGAAATTCAGTTTGGCAGTTGAAATATATGCAGGTAGGGGCAGCGATATTTTTGAAATTTGGATTTCAAAGTTGCTCAGACAATAGTGAACAGCGGTGACTGCTGCGTGTGGTCGCAGTCTGTTATCGCACGAAAAGAGAAATCTCACATTGCGCTACTCTCGCTCACCGGAAACATTATTTTGAAGCTTTTCAACGAAACTATGAACGACAATGTAAAAACAGCTGCGTCTTGAGATATTCTATGTGGATATCTGCGAAATTTATGTAGGCCCCTGCGTTGAATTTTGCTGTAAATTTTCTACCAATAAGGCTCGTTCATAGTTCCAGAGTCACACGCTGCACGAAGGAAGAAACTTTAACCTTACGCCCGTGCGCATAGCGTTCATATAGCACATGGTACACGGTTTCTTCACACTTTTTGAATCAAACCTTTCGAAAAATCACCTAATACATAATGTGTTTAGTTATTTACTGAGTATGCCATATATCAATAGCGTTTTATACTTCTGTAAACATGAAAGCATGTTATTTTTTCTTAAAATGAAGTTTAACCTGAATTTTATTTATACATTCAATCATTCATTTATAATAAATACAAAGGAAAACAGTGGATAAATCATATGTGTTGGTAGCACTTAGTAAGAAATAGTTCTCATGCAAACTATCATTACAACTGAGCGCGCACGAATTCGGTGCGTCGTCCTTAAGTGTAATTTTCTAGACTTAGTTAAGCTTAGTTTGCATATGAGGTGGAGGAGTATCACGGAGTGTGAAATAACTGTGAATGGATTGTATTACGTTATACAAAAGTGGAAAATTTTTCCAAGAAAGCAGGCACCTTCATGATGCTACCTACAAAGAAATATTTTGTGTGTTCGAAACCTAAATGTTTATGAAGTGGCTTCGCAAAAAAAGAAGTTGTATTTTTTTTATGCGCGTGTTTCAAAGTGCGTAAATAAGACGCACAAAATTTGAACATTTTTTGTAATAAAACAATATCTGTATGTAAACGAACGAAGAAAAGATCGGTGTCCGTCATTTCNAAAATTTGAACATTTTTTGTAATAAAACAATATCTGTATGTAAACGAACGAAGAAAAGATCGGTGTCCGTCATTTCAACCCCTTATATTTACGAAGTTTGGTTGTAAGAAAATGACTCGAATGCGATAGTTTTATGCTAACAACGCACGCGAATTATATATATTTTAAATAAAACAAGAATGTTTGAAGTGTTCTTCTCTGTCGATATGCTTTTTGCACCTAAGAAAAAACTTTATTCTTGCATAAAGTGACAAAAAGATTAAATTAAAAATGTATGCTGAACCAATAGAGTATTTTACCGAAACGGGTCAACTAAGAACTTTCCTAACGCCTAAACGTAAATTTCGTAACCGTTGTAGAAACGATAACATTCAAGTTACAGTGGCGAAGAACACGTCGTGTAACCAAAGCGGTTGAGTGAAGAGACTTGGGAGGCTATTGACATCAAGGTCTTGAGGGCCGATGAGGGTGAAGTGAGGTGNCAAAGCGGTTGAGTGAAGAGACTTGGGAGGCTATTGACATCAAGGTCTTGAGGGCCGATGAGGGTGAAGTGAGGTGTGTATTGAGTGTATAAAGAGATTTGGGTGGCTCTTAACATCGAGGTGTCTTGAGTTCCGATGAGGGTGAAGTGAGATGAGTATGGAGTGAGTGAGTGAAAAAATTAGGGTGGCTCTTAACATCGAGGTCTGGAGAGCCGATAAGTGTGAATAGAGGTGATTATGGAGCAACGTCGGAATTAAATGGTGGGGGAAACGGGAGATCCCCGAGAAAACCCGCTCGCCAACAGAGGCATCGTCCGGCACGATTTCCAAGTGTGGGAATCCGGGAGCAACTCCGCCGGGAATCGAACCCAGGTGAAAGACGAGTAGTCTGTCCACTACTTCACAGCGGCACCTTGTAACATAAGCAATGTTCACCCGCGAAACTAATTGNGAAAGACGAGTAGTCTGTCCACTACTTCACAGCGGCCCCTTGTAACATAAGCAATGTTCACCCGCGAAACTAATTGTAATATGGAAAGATATCCTATTTTGATCCGCACAGATCTCTGTTTCTTTTTCCGTAATTACGGGCCGTGTATATTANTAATATGGAAAGATATCCTATTTTGATCCGCACAGATCTCTGTTTCTTTTTCCGTAATTACGGGCCGTGTATATTAACTTTTCGCTGTGTGAACTCTCCAGCAGATTTCTTCTTTTTTTCTGTTAACCATTGCCATAGTGAGAAGCCTACTTTCATTTTAATTTCTTGTAGATGCTACTATTTCTCCTCTTATTGCTTTTGTCGCCAGAGAGATGACATGGGTATTAAACCAAAGAATTACTCTTATGTTGCTACAGTAGAACTGTGTTTATAATATGTTATGCTATTGGTTAGCATTTCGAATAAAATCGTTATTTAAACACACACATAAAAATAAATATTTGATAGTTTCTAATTTATTATATTGAGCCAAAATTAAAGACATCGACTGCGCTATGTGCGAATGATTTTTTCTTTGAACATAACATTTTTGACGTCAAAATTAATTGGTGTGGTTGTTAAAGGAATATTTAGGTGTAGATCAGAAATATAATAATTCTTAATGTTTACCAGGGCGTTTATCACACATTTTGTGAAACTTAAGTACGCACAGCTAGATAGATATATAGAGAGAAAGAGAGAGAGAGAGAGAGAGAGAGAGAGAGAGAGCTTATAAAAGAAACTAAAGTGATTGTCGCAGCATGGTTGCCGCCAATATTTTTAAATACGTATTGTTAAATACACTAAGATTTTTCGAATGATAAAGTTTTATTTCTAAAAATGATTTTTGATTGATTTTTTAAATAAAATCAGAGTTTGGTTTTCATAAGTTTTGTTTTGACAGTATAAATCAATATAGTAAATATCCTTGGAACAACACTTCAAATTAAACTTATTAAAGGTTTCTGTGTTAGTATGTACATAATGCAAATATTACGAGATAATAAAAAAAACGTAAATTTTCCTTGGTTCTATTTATAACAAAATATTTAAATTTACGGTTTTATGACACAATCTTGTATACATTTGTAAAACAGTACTTTTTTTTTTAGTTTGGAGACATAATAGCAGATGACAGAAACAGCTTAAAGTCGATTTATAACATATTTGAAATTTGACATGCAACAAAATTAATTTCTCATTTGTTACACAGTATGTTACGATTGCCTATTTATATGTCTTTAAAAACGGAAATGTGACGCTTGTCGGGCTTCAAGTAGTCGAGTGATTCCCAACAGTCAGCCAATGGGCTATCACCGAATGCAGGAAACAGAGCGTTTGTATTTGGTACTGTAGGTACCCTCACGTTGCGGACGCATTTGCAAATAAATTATTATAAGAGTTACTTTGTCGCCAAACATATACGACTATATACAGCAAACACAGAGGTCTTAGAAGTCTGGCAATAATCACAATTACCATCATTTTCTGTTTTACCAGTAGTGTAACCAGTGTTTGTGTGTTATCTCTTCGAGCCACTTGGGAGTGGAAGTGACGTGTCTAGAGGTGGTTCCGGTCTAGAGACCACACCCATGATTTGCAGATTTTCATAAACTCTCTCCAGGTATGTCGTGTTCCTCCTAGTCTCGTGGTGCACGAGTATGGATGTTACGATACTACCGATTTATACTACACCGATATTTTTCATTCGATGCCACCCTTTTTTGTATCGATACTTTATTCCGATATTTTTTAAGTATCGATAGATAACAGTGGTATCGGTATGGGATCAGCTATAGAAAATGTACAAGAGTGTGGCAAAGCAAAACAGACTTGTCAATCATAATAAACAATCGTTATGGCCATTCTTTACATATAATAAATTATTAAAACGAACTACAGTTAAAACAAGTACTTGCATTGAAATGTAAAAACCTTTGCAGTATACAATAAAAAAGTGTGCAGTAATTTTAACTGTGTTCCTGGCTGTGCGGGTTTCTCCCAAGGCCACGCCAACTGAAGTGCTGAGTGAAGTTTATTTAAGTTGAAGACAGCGCTGTAACAACGCGCATTCAAACTAACACAACCTATATTTTATTGGTTTGACATCTCAGTCTTCACAAAAACCCTAGGTTAGGTTCAGTTGGTGGTCAAGTGTGCAATTCAAGCGCAATTTTTGGAGACGATTTTGTTGTGTTTAATTAGTACATTTTGAATGTATTAGTGGGAATTCATAAAAAATTGGATGTCTTTTCTGATATCAAAACGAACCCAGCCTTGTTTGTATTAAAAAGGTTTAAATTAAATTACACTAACGTAAAAAATCCCAAGCTTGTTTTCTCATGAATCAAATTATACTGTTGATATCGATACTTTCATTCCGATATTTTAATGTATCGATACATTACTTTACACCACTATCGATATTTTGGTAGTACTTCACAATCGCTTATAAGATTCTTTTCCTCATTTGGGGGATTCTTATTGCTTGGTCTTGCCAGTAGGCTTTGCGCTACAATGCTGCCATTTGGACAACGTGACTGCCCGCATGTTTTATTTCCTGAGCTGAGTTTATTTTTTGAAGTCGATAAACGGATAATATGCTCCTGGTACCGCAGAGTCGATTTTATATTTTCATCAAAAAATTGCACAAATTATTACAATATTTCACCTTCACTGGCTAAATACAGAATTAAGAATATTATACATCCTAATAATATCCGTGTTTTATCATTACCTATGACGAATGATTTTATGGGATATGGAAAATTATGAAATCTATGAATCAAAGCTAGTCCTATAATAAGACCACATTACAATATTTTCCGCGTTGGGTGGTATTCGTGTTTCCCTGAATACTAAAGCCGATGTTATATACTAACGGTTTATCATGTATCACAGTTGTTAAAAATTTACTGTATAAGGCACAATTGTTAAGCCTATTAAACCCATTAGTGGGATTGTAAAAATGTCTTTCATCTTTACATCCAGCTCGGTCCACATAATCCAAATACGGGTTCATCAGACAAGTTGATGTGAAAGGTATTTGATATTAGAAAGAGTTCGCTATTAATGAAGCTGCCTATGTGCAGTTGTTAAAATATTCTAGGTTTCTGTGATGTATTCAGAAAATAATATATCTGAGGTTGATGACGAAATATACTTAGTATGTTAGTATGTACACATATGTGGTAATAAACAGATGTTGTGTAGTGTACAAGTAAAGATTTTTAGAAATAAAATGAGATATTATACTGATAGGTTTTCTTTAAGGCTTCACTGTATGAATGCCTTACTTGAAAATTCCGTTGACTCTACCATCCTTACAAGCTTTATTTGTATTTGTAGGCAGACGGGAGTCTAAATATTACAAATTTACGTGTAGCCAAACGGGTGGATGAGAATTATCACCTCGTAACGTTATCAGCGTGTGTCCAAAGAATGAAATGAAATCAAGTTATGAAAAAATTACACATTTCCCCGCTTTTGTGCCGGCTCAGCATGGTTACGCTGAAAATATTTTTGTAGCTACAAATTGTTTGTTCATCGTGAAAAAGTGTTTTATCTGGCGAACGCATTTTTTTTGTAGCCACAACAAAATAGTGTTTTAATAGCCACAAAAGTTGATTTGTGTGTCCACCAAAAAAAAATATATTTGGCAGGGCAAATACAAACAAAATACTTCGTGGCTGCGATTTATTTTTCAGTGAATATTCGGAACAGACTGTCCTACCAAACGGACAAACAAGTCGTTCCGGCCAGCTCGATATGGGAAAGTGATGAGGACGGGTGAAATGGAAAGCACTGAGATAAAGGTTTTGTTGAATCAAACAACTTTTGTTTGGCGGAATAAAATAAAGTGTTTGTATAGGGACAATGAAATATTTTGTTATTGAAATCAAAATATTTTCTTTTTCTTATCTGATTGCCCCAAACAATGAATGTGTTGCTGCAAATAAATATTTGTTTGGCTCTGCGTACAATTAACAGTTTCGGTTAATATAAAAAATAATTGGAAACCCGACCGACCATCGAACCTCGATCAAATCATTTGAGCCCGGGCGCTACGCCTTAACAACCTCTGATAAACTATGACTACTGATGAAGCCGGAATGATTTTGAATATTGTTACAATTTTCTCTCAAAGTCAGAAGGCTAAACCAAGTTCGTTAAGAGATGGAGGTCCTAATTAAATAAAAGAGTTAATGATAATTTCCTAATTTTATTTTCAATAAATAAAAACAAAATTCTTTTGACTGAACATTTCACAATAAATTGATATCACTTGCTGTTTATATCCAATGTCTTCAACCAATACAATTTAAAATTACCTCAAAGAAAATTAACGTAATTAAATACTTAAAAATCAGTCCCAGCCAGGTGCCGGGTGGCGTGACAGGGTGGACCACCTGCTGGGCGATGTAGGACGAGGGGAGGTTAGCCCTCCCACGGCGCTAGCCTACGCGTAGCGGGATCTTCGTGCGCGAGGCGAGAGGTACGAACATAACAATATAAACAGTATTCAAATACTGGTTTATGGGTGTAAACAAATATTTCCAGTTTTGCAATTTTACTTTACAGTTTCCTGTTGAACTTAAATTATTAGGATTTTAATACCAGTAATAAGCATCAATAAATCCACTAACCAACATCGTTACTGTCCTGACTGTCGCAAAAATTACAAACAAACTCTCGAGCTGTATTTTAAAAACGAAGGCAATCAAACGAGTGGCCAAACAAATATATACAATTGATTCAACAAAATATTTTCTTGACAGCCTAATTTATTCTGGCCTAACACAGAGGTTTCCTTTGCGAAAACTTGTTACATTTTTGACCCCATGCAACCAGACATTTTGTTGGCTGTTGTCCCAGTGAGAGGCGAGAAAATGGGAGAAACCCGTGAAAACACCAACATCACACAGTCCCCTCGGCACTCCCACTTCAGCTTCCGCCTGCTATGGACTGGAATCTAACTGGTGCCATCAGCTGTGTTACATTTGACATTCTTCGTACAAATCATAAAACTGAGCAAAATTAGTCACTACATGACAGCTCAGAACAAGTGTCAATGTCAACAGAATGTCATAAGAACATTGTCTTGGTTATTTTGATTGTNGTCATAAGAACATTGTCTTGGTTATTTTGATTGTTGTTCATCCGTATTACGGTTTTAACTTCGGAGTTAAAATATAAGTTAAAAATAATTTTAATTTAAACTGTTGTAGCAGGTAAACCAGGCGTCGGTTCCAAAGAAATTGCCAATATGCCTCTCCTGCTACTTCAGGAAGTACGAGTAATATTTTAAGATGACTCATATTTACGCCTAAAAAGCATGGTCAATGTAAGTTTTCAAATGATTTCGTATTTTTCATCAAGTTTCCATTGATAAGTCACGGAGCAATAAGTTACAGTAGATAGCCGATTATCCGAACGTCGTTTATACGGACGAACAGTTTTCCGGACTTGTTTTAAAAATAAAGAGAATAGAAAAAACACGAAAGTGTCTTTCGTCACAGTGTTTCCCATAGCCACGGTGGAGAGACAAGAACTTGTGTCGGCTCTCGTAATGTGCCCTTTCACGTGTTGTTCACAATAAACACGCCTGGGAGAGCTGTGGCTACTTGTTAACTGATTTATTATTTTATTTTATGTACAGTTTCTGTTTTGGATAAGCTTACTATGTTCTATACACGTGTAGCAAATTTTACGTTGCGTGGAAATAATTTTTTACAAAAATTTTTTAACTTAATTTTTAACATATTTCCTTTATCCGGATTGTCGATTATCCGAATTACCTTCGGTACCCATTAGTCCGGATAAACGGCTTTCTGCTATCCTCAGACATTAGGGGAAAAATGTCGGCTCTCGAACGAACTTAAGTAGTGAACGAACTACATAATGCACGTACCTACCTGTGAATTGAGTATACGTCCAGCTTCAAAGCTGTGACGAAACGGCTGCAGAGCTAAAAACAAAAAAAAAAAAGTTCGGACGGTATGAAACTTTATGCTTTGGAAGCAGTTGAGGGAGGAGGGATAGGAAAGAGGATGAGGCGTGAATTCTGTGAGATAAAAAGTATAAAGGGAGGTGGAAAAGGGGGGGGGGTGGCACATAACCAAACAAGATACCAGACTGCTTTTGTTTCCCCGGGCTTGGTAAAGTGCCTGCGGCAGAGCTCCGTGCCGTCGTAACGCACCAGCTAAAAGAGTATGGAGGGGGGGGGGGGAAGGAGCAAATAAAAACGTTGGCTCTGCGAAGGAAACCTTGGGCATAAATATTGAGCGGAAGATTACTNGGGGAAGGAGCAAATAAAAACGTTGGCTCTGCGAAGGAAACCTTGGGCATAAATATTGAGCGGAAGATTACTCTGGCTGCGCGGCGCGATCGCGGCAGCCTCTCTTTGTGATTCGCTAATGAGAGTGTCGTGACGCGTTGCGCTTTCCGCCGGACACGCGACTCGCCACGGCATGGCAGCTTTGGAACAAGATAAACTACGAACACGCGATGTTATCTTTTTTTTTCTTCAAAGGCGCAACACTGGTCATAATGAAGAGGTGGGTGAGTTTGCCTCTCAATTGTGAGACTACCACAAAACAAGTACTTCATACACGTGAAATGGTAATAACTAGTGTGGAGCCAGTAAAAATTGTTCCACTGAATATATTATCTGATTGAATTTTTATTTACTGAAACCCACCTGTTTACTCACGATTTTGAACATAGTACTTCGTGGTTTCTTGCTGGTTTGATTGATTCGCCAGACTGTAGCAACTTACTAGCTTACTTCCGATTACTGGTATTGCAATGGTCGATAGAGGCTTTGATATTTAGCGCCATAATAACACTGGTTCTCAAGTGGTGGTGCTCATTGACTTCTGCTGACTCCTGTTCCGGCCTTTCGTTATTTCATTTTTCCACGGTTTCTTGAACTCAATCCAGGCGAGTTCTGGGATGGTTCCTTGCTACAGGCCGTTGCCTCTTCCTTCCCCATTCCTGCTTCTCTGTGAAATTTACTCCGTCTCTAACAACCTCGCTGTCGATGAGACGCTAAGCCTTACTACCTACCTTCTGCCACACTCGGAACTCACTCTATGTTTCGATTCAGTTACACTTTAATAAAAAAAAGAATGCTAAATATTTGCCGTTGGCTCAGTGTCCAACTGGGAAAATGAGTCGAACGGAGGTATAATGNATAAAAAAAAGAATGCTAAATATTTGCCGTTGGCTCAGTGTCCAACTGGGAAAATGAGTCGAACGGAGGTATAATGACACGAGTGAAACTATCAAACACATTTATTTTAGGTCTGGCATGTTACTGAACCACAACACGAAATGGTAGGATATATGCTTATTGATGTTCCTGNACACATTTATTTTAGGTCTGGCATGTTACTGAACCACAACACGAAATGGTAGGATATATGCTTATTGATGTTCCTGATGAAGTTTAAGAGTTTACTTAGATACTAATTTTTGGCGAACAGTTCATGACACATATCACAGAGATCCTAACATTGTAACTCATTTGAAGTCACAAAGGACTTCGTTACACAAATTATCAATGGCAACGACAACTTTTTTTCTCTTGTTTATATTGCACAATAAACCACTAACACCGTTGCAAATATTTTTTAAGTCATTAACCATCTTAACTGTAGTTAACTCCAATCATTTTTGGTGATATTAAAATTTTAAAAAAGATATTATGCACGTCTTACTTAGCAAATTAAAATGTTATATGAAGAGTATTATACAAAACAAGAAAATTTCAATGTATATAATAATTTGTTATACCAAAGTTGCTCACACACAGTACTTTCAAAACAACAACGTTAAAACTTGCCACTTCAAAAGTAATCAGCAGTGATAACTTTAGAAAATGTGAAATAAAAAGGTAGTCTAATAATACTTATTATGACATACCAATATACAATTTGTAAACGTTACAGTTGATTTAATAAAAAGGAAATGCGTATGGCGAAACAGCGAATGTGAATANTTAATAAAAAGGAAATGCGTATGGCGAAACAGCGAATGTGAATAGAATGCACCAAAAGAAAGGATGCTGGTAAACTGTTGGCCCACCGCGTGTTTACCTCGCCAATATTCCACCACTGCGATTCAGGTTCTGTTTACCTAAGAATAGTGCCCGATTCTTTTTCGTGTGAAAACTGTGAAATATATCGTCCAAATTTTCAACATAGTAGGAATTCCTCGGGTCGTAGTCTCGTATACGCCAAATGCCTCATTTTTTTTATGGGTATTCCCGTTTTTCAAAACACTGCGCTAGACGAAGTTTTTAAAACTATCTTAAAAATCTCTCCGCTCAGCTGAGAGCCCATGCTAGAGACTTATACTGTGAAAATAACGATGTCATGATACATGGAAGAATTCGAGTTATTGAACGACTATCCACCTGACACACCCTGCATACATCTGAGCCAAAGGTGAACATTTAAACGCCCGGGTGGCCGAACATTGTGGACGAGAAGGGCAGAAGATTGCACTGTGATCAAGACAGAACAGGACGTACCACTGTGATCAAGGCAGTGGCCAATAGTCGTGCGTAGACTACGGACTTAAGTGTATTTTAACTGCGGACGTGAAAACAACTAGTTACAATAAGATTCAGTGGAACAAGCTGGGGTGGACCCCATGATTTATCTCATCCTCTAGTGCATGGAACGGTGTTTCTAAATTACTACTACAGTTAATATGTTCGTGGACTGACTGTCAGCCCGTGTGTAGGCAGCCACATGCTATGGCGACGTCCAATAATTTCGTTGACTGATGCCCTGAGTGTAGGCAACCACGCACCATAGCTTCAACACACTATAGCTTCCACAAACTTATTAACTGTACTATATATATATATCGGTAGATTAAGGGGGTGGTATGGAAGCCCATTGAGTAGAGATTGAACAAGGTAAGGGAAACATTTGTGACGAGTTAGAGTCTGAAAGATGGAATTTATGTGGTTATCAGTCGGAGAACAGCACACCCACCACACTAAATGGATAACTCTGGGTGAGCAACAAACAGGCATTTAAAGGAGTGAATTGTGTAAAAAGTAGTCAAGGATCATACGTGGCTTCTCAGTGAAAATGAAGGAATCCCGTGTTACCTGGTCGTAGGTTAATCTGTCAACATACTTATGCAGCAATCAATGCACAAATAGCTTATGTCCGAATGCATATACAGAGTGATTGAGCTTAGCCTCCACTTCGTTGGATTCGTGAACTTTTTTCCTCTAGCAATGCCTTACGCGACTGGCACACGATAACAATGGCGTCAGCCGTATAAGGCATAAATAAATATACTCTAAAGTATCTAACCACGGGGTTTCCATGTTCACAAAAACTCTTGATTATTTTGCACCATGCCATTACTTGAGGCCTGCAAAATTAACTTCAATGTTTGAAGGCAGAAAGAATTTCAATATGTCCCACTTTACTCTACTTCTGCCATTAAGCAGTAATAAGTGGTTCGGTAAGCCTGCGCGGACTCTTGAGATAATAACGAAATTTTAGTTATTGGCTGGCGAATCTGATGTGATACTGTCAAACACGAAAACGATTTTGATAAAAGTGAGCGTAACCAGTAAATCCGTTGACGAAAAGAGGTCAATTTTTGGTCAATTTACTTAAGTAAAAGACCGGAACATATGATTTTCACGAAAATATTTCAGGCCATAGTTATTTTACAGGTCACTAGCTCAGATCTTCACTCATGATTAGATGGTTTTTACTGTTACACATCTTAAGTGTTGGCCTGAGAATTACAAAAGTAATAGAACTACTATGGGCTCCAAACCACTCAATGTCAAAACATTGATCAGAAATGTTTGAGTTACGCCAAGGGCTGTGCTCGAACTATCAGTCTGGTTAAAATAACTAACAGAGACTGGAGTTTGATGCCGGAGAGCGTCAGGGAGCATGTGTGTGACCTAGAGCACGAAAATAAAAGCATGAGAGAAAAAAGGCGCCAAGGAAATACTGAAGGGAAACCAGCCAGGAAAAACGAAAGCTCAACACTCGCTCACAGCCACGAAACGGAGATCTCATGGCAGATGATCTTGACTCTGCGTAGTGGAATTCTACAGAGCGTAAACTATGTCAGAGTTTTTGTACGTGACCATGAAAACCATCACATAGTTTTTCGAATAAACCAGCTGTCGCGTTACTTTCCTTGGTGCTTATTGGAGAACGGCATTCCGACATGATGCTGGTCATTGGCGACAAATTTCTGTTTCACATCTGCGCCTGGAGTTCCTAGTGTAAGCGGATCTTTTCGTAAGTTTTGTGTGGTTGTCTAAATAGATAATACGAAATAAATTAGCTTTATTATAGATAAGCAACAGTAACAAAGTCACGTCACAATCCGTTTTATCCATTAATGTTAGAGGTATACAGCTCGTTAGAAAGGTGGTACATTAAATTATCATTTTATAACTACTAGATTTCGAAGTATTTAATTGCGAGTTAACTGTAAGTTGAGATATACGAAGTTAATTCGTAAAAAAATAAACATAATTAATGATAAGCAGATACACTTCAATGACGTGCCAAGTTAAAATCGCGAAATTGCAAAAAAAATAATGTCCAGTGAAATTGAAATCGTCCTTCTAGTGAGTAATGAAATTTCAGTGCCCAAGCACACGAATGCCTACCTAACAATAATGAAGCAAGTAAACGCCAAAAATATAACGACGGCCGTTAGGTAACAGGCATGCCAGTTAACTAAATGTCTGCGTGATGGCTCCGTAAGTGGGCCTCCACCTCTGATTGGACGCGCCATGCTTTGGAAGATTCGCCATTGGTTCAGCCGTTGCATAATAAGTCGGCGAGCTCGAAGGTATTGGTTGGCGGATTAAGTCCTGCCTTTGGAAAGGGAGGACGTTTTCCTGGAGTTTATGACACACCTGGCTGTTGGTGTCAGGTGCATTCGGCTTTTCTGGCATTGGAAGGTGGCGGGGGGGGGGGCATGGTTCGAAAGACGAAGGAAGGGGTAGGTACCGTTCAGAGCTGTGGGATTGCAGACGTCATTTCCATAATTGCCTCTCGTCTATCCGGTTCCCCTCAGTTCCGCTTACCGGCATTTCCGACCGCTCCACGAGTCGAATAGTTCGCCGCCTCGCTGGGAAGTCTGGCGGGAAGTGTGATTCATAAGCAAACAACTACGAAGTGTTTGCTTGCGCCGGGATGTGGGGAGTTGCCCTTGGCGTAATCAGTTTCCAGCGAATACCGTTGAGAAGCGAAATGTGTTTTTTTCCTAAATAACTTCATGGCGTAGTCTTTTATACTAACAAATTCGAGCACCTCGTCGCAGACTAGTGTTTTCAAGCACATAAAATAATGGTGTGCAGAGGACATTATTGTCAAACAATGTACAAACTTTCAAGTCATCGCTTTCACCTCACATGTTTGTTATCCGCATCGAGTTTTCTTGTCGATTCGACTATAATTTATCAGATTCGCCGTGCATTTTATATAATCTATTAACCTTTATAGTGATACAAGTTTCAGCAATGTGACTCTCTTTCCTTTTGATTTTTAATTGATTCGATGTTATTTATTTTCATATGGCGGTAAGAAATAGTTTGGTTCTTTAAATTTTATTAAACAGTAACTGCTACCAGAACAACAACTTACTGTGATTACAAAAACAATATTTTATTTGTATTAATTAAGCGATAATTCAATGTATTGGTTGAAAGAATATTATGTCTTTTAGAGGTCAACAGTCTATATTTTCAAGGGCATTAATAATACCAGAACCGTGTTTTAATAATATTTAAGGTAAATGTTATTCAAGACAAATTTTCTTAACCATAATGTATTATTCAAAGTCAAAATAAAGAATTATACAAACAGTTACAATACCGAAATATTATGGTACCGTTTGTCTCGACCTTTAATTATTGAAAATATTTAGTGGTAAGATGCAGATAATCAAGACGGTGTACCAGCCAGATCATTCTACTTTCAGCAATCATACTTGCTGAAAAAAACCATTAAAAAACTGTTAAACAGAATACTCTTTGATGCTCTTTCTTTCCATATCCCTTGCTTTTTCGGGGAGAAAATGAACAATATAATTAATGCCGGATTAATGTTCGGATAATTTTAAAATTTTTGCAAGATTTTATGACAAATAAATTGATTTTTAAATAGTGTATACAAACCTTATTATCAACAAAACTCAATATAAAATGTTATATACTCCGTATTCTTATCATTTAAATAATTTCTCTCACATTTATTTTGTTGGAGCTTTCCTGCTATCTTAGAATCGTCCAATGAAATGATTTATAATCTATCATCCAGTTTAAAATCAAACTTACATGGACACAATATTTATACATCAAAACTTTTCCATACTTAAATATTCGTACACTGGAGAGCCAAAAAAACTAGTATAGGCGTGGGTATGTAAACAACAGAAGTATGGAACCAATCAGAGTAACGCTATGCGGTTGGCAGCGCCTATATGTGACAACTAGCGTCTGGAAAAGTTGCTAAATCGGTTACTGCTGCTACAATGGCCTGTTATCAAGATTTAAGTGAGATTGAACTGGGTTTTATAGTCGGCGCACGAGAGATGGGACATAGCATCTCCGAGGTAGCGATAAAAATTTGGATTTTCGCGTACGACCATTTCACGAGTGTACCGTGAATATCGGGAATCGGGTAAAACATCAAATCTTCGACATCGCTGTTGCCGGAAAAAGATCGTGAACGAATGGAACAAAGGACGACTGACGAGAATCATTAAACGTTATGGACGTGCAACCGTTTCACAAATTGGCACAGATTTCAATGCTGGGGCATCAACAGGTACCAGCGTGTGAACTATTCAACGAACCATCATTGATATAGGCTTTCGGAGCCGAAGGCCCACTCGTGTACCGTTGTTGACTGCACGACACAAAGCTTTACGCCTCACCTGGGCCCGCCAACACCGCCATTGGACTGTTGATGACTGGAAACACGTTGCCTTGTCTGACGAGTCTCGTTTCCAATTGTATCGGGTGGATGGACGTTTACGGGTATGGAGACATCCTCATGAATCCATGGACCCTACATGTCAACAGGGGACTATTCAATCTGTAGGAGGCTCTGTCATGGTATGGGGCGTGTGCAGTTTGCGTGAAATGGGACCCCTGATACGTCTTGATACGACTCTGACAGGTGACAGATACGTAAGCATCCTGTCCGATCACCTGCACCCATTCATGTCCATTGTGCATTCCGACGGACGTGGACAATTCCAGCAGGACAATGCGACACCCCACACGTCGAGAGTTGCTACCGAGTGGCTCCAGAAACACTCTTCTGACTTTATACTTTTCCAGTGGTTACCTAAATCACCAGACATGATCATTATTGAGCATATCTGGGATGCCTTGCAACGTGCTGTTCAGAAGAGATCTCCACCGCCTCGCACTCCTATGGATTTGTGGACTGCCCTGCAGGATTCATGGTGTGAATTGCCTCCTGCATATCTTCAGACATTGGTCGAGTCCATTCCACGTCGTCTTGCGGCAATTCTGCGTGCTCGCGGGGACCCTATACGATATCAGGCAGGTGTACCAGTTTTAAAGCAAGTCATCAGAAACGGAGCAAGTTGCTCAGAGAAGCAGGAACGAGGAAGGAATCGGCCATGGCCCGTAGTAAGGAACTATGCTATCATTGACTTAGAGTGATTTCGAGAAACCATGGAAAACCGAAATCAGGACTCGAACCCAGGTCTTCTCGAATGCGGGTCCGAAGGTTCACCACCACGTCTCCTCTGTCGATGTATGCGAAATTCTAAATCTAGGGAAATCTGTGATGTTAGTTCCAGCTAAAGACAGTTTCAACTTCGCAATGGAAATATTTCCCCGTAACACATTCCGTAAAGTTTGAGGGGAACTTCTCCGGAGAGCTCCACCAATGCTGCGAGGCGGTCGCCACTGCTGCTTGCGCGATACTGCGGCAAGAAGTTCCTGGATCATCAAGCAGG
>NQII01006382.1:92922-115656 GCA_002778355.1 Clitarchus hookeri
GGGGGGGGGTCCCAGCATGGCACGAAGGGGGGTTGGAAGTCCTCCAGACAGCCAGTAAACACTCCAGGCGGCAGGGTAGCGCGCTCCCCGCCTGCGAAGCGAACACAATTATTGGGGTCGCGAGTCGTTGAGGAAGTGAGGGGTGGAACCCTGGCGTATCGCAGGGAAGAATTCATAATAAAACGAGAAGGCGCTAGGGTTTGCAAGGGGAGGAGTGAACGGTGGTTCAATTCCTTCTCCTCTTTTCCCGACGCCTTCCACCTCGTTCCGGGCTACATCATCCGTGCGGGGATCCGCAGACAGAAGCGTCGTCTGGGAAGTGGGACACAAACTAAAATAAGTTTTTTTTTCAGTTTAATTGCCGTCAAAGGAAGCAGGGCAAGTAATCGCTGGTGGAGTTTTAAATTAAAAATTTATGGAATCCCCGTGCTAGGGGACTGTTTCTACCGTTTTATATTTAGGGGAGGACAATCTGGTTTCCGTCGTTACATTAGGGAAGCAGGTTTTTACCGGGTTCTTCTTTGTGCGCTCATTCCTTCAATTCTCCCCCTTTCTCCATATACGTATGTATTGACTTCACTGGACTTCGTTTACTACTTATTAGTAACTTCCTATATTGATAAAGTTTTTTTTTTTTAATTCTTTATGCAATTTGATTACAATATTGCCATTAAACGTTAAAAAAAAATATCATCGAGGTCCATGAAATGACACGCTACTTCGATATAGAAGTGCCAGTCACGCATGAACAGCTCAAGTTATATAAAATAAATATTTTCGTGGCGGTCAAGTCTTATTTCTATCCGAATATGTAGCCACAACCATAAAATGTTCCAGAACACACCTGGACATACAGAAGTAAAGCATTCGCCGGTATCGTGAACTCCAGTAGAACGTCGTCTGCTTATCGATGCCAGGAGACTAATGAGTTAGGAGCAACCACGCAGTCTCGCACAGCCTGAGAGCGGCGCAGTACGCCTGCCTAAAAGAAAACACCACGCCATTTTCCTTCTGAATGTTGTTGGGCGCAGAGCTGTGACATCACGATGGATAAGATTGTTCCACTGACAAGTTAACCTTCTTATACTAGCAATATATATATATATTTGTAAAATTCGACTATGTTACCCAAAAGTTATTGCTGGTTCATTTCTAACTCACTAACAAATTTACAACTTTAAATTAATTTTCAAAACTATTCGAAAATTTATTCGAAAATAAAAAATTAATTATCTGAATTGTGTTAGTAAATAATACAAATACTATGAGGGAAAACTAGTGTAATGTGACAATTGATTTTAGTTAAGGTTTAAGTTCCGATGATTCCAAGTATATGTTTCGTAACTTAATGAAACTCTGTACAAACGACATTACATCCAACAAATTACTCGGAGTTGTTCCGTTAGAATTTATATGCATATACGTAATTAATATAATAGGCTAAAAAGAATTTTGCTTAGGTAATTATATTACCTACGTACTTCTTTGAAACTTGTTTGGCATAAGCTGGAAATTTAGAATTCAGTATTAAATATTTCCAATTCTGTAAAATTATATTTACCACAAAAACACACATTTTGGTAAATATGTAAGATAATTTCGTACATTTGAAAGACTTAAAATCCTCTCTGCTACTGTTAAACGGGCACAGACCTCATCGCGTTGGTAGGGTGGCCTATTTCTCTGGGAGAACAGCTCCTTTTGTTTATTTATTTAACAAGTTCAGTACGGCTTGAATGTCTTCCTGTGCGCATTTTATGCTTCCCCAGCCTGGCTCCATTATTCTTCTTCTTTCAACTCCCTTTCTTCCTGTTGTATTGTCTCGCACAATCCTCCATGTTTTTGCATTTCCTAATTTTACAGCTCTCTCTTTCCGTTTTATTCTCGTGGAATGGTTTTGAATACCATCAGTATCTTGTCAACACTTCCGTGAAAAGTTTAATGTATTAACGCGCTTGTGCATTATATTTATTGTAAACTCTCTTTTAACTTATAGATGTTGCCAAGTCGGCACACACTTCTATGGGGAAGCAATGCTTAGCTTAACAATGCGAGTGCTATGGGCTCTTTTAGTGTTAACTCAGAACCTTGGAAATCAACCTTCGAAAAACATCACTGCATATATTTTAACAGACACACTGACCGGCATGCGCCCAGTAAAGTTAGAAACAACGGATGGAAAGTAATTACATGTTTTAACGTTTTATCAAAGAAGTGAGGTAAACACGTGTAGATACTAAAATGATTTCGCGTTTTGGACTTCACCGGGACCCATTATTGAGTCCTTCCTAACATAACGTTATCACACTGTCAGTGACTATTTTTCATTGTATTTTTCCCATAACCCTAAAGTACTTGAAAACAATATTCTTAAAATGCTTACGATCATTTTTATATGTTGGTTTGAATGTCAGTTGAATAATAAACTTCCGTTCTAATTTTATTTTCAGAAATTTTAAATAACCAAAATTTCGCATACCTCTCACCCGTTTTTCAAACTTTGTGTTTGACAGTATTTAAATGATTGTCTCTTATCATTTTCTTTTAAATATTGCTTCCAAAATGTTGCAGTATGTCATAATTTGAGATGAATTCTTGATGAAATATTCACGTGTTCAGTCTCCAGTGATAGTTCAGTTTCTAAATAAGAATTACAGGCGTTAAAGAGACGTTCTCAATATGAAGCTATAAAAGCTCAGGCGAGAGAAACGAATGCATTTTGAGATTCAAACCACTTGAATTACTTATTTATGTGAAGGTGCACAGCTTACTAATCTATATAAGTTTATCTTCCGATACAGTTCACATTCCGTTTTCATAACCTCTCTTTTCCTTCGAATCTCCTTACGCTATAGTCTTAGTATTAATGGCTATTACATTGAGATTTGTGTCCTAGCAGAGATAACGAGACTAAGAATTAGGCGAATGCGAACTGAAGGTTAACTTTTCTAACTGTGGCCTATGTTCATAATTTACATTTGACACGCGTGATTATAAATAATGTGATGTACGCCATAAGCATATTTTTGCACTACCTTAATAGTATTTCTACTAAATGTTATTCTGTCACGGTGTTATGTATGTGCAAATATCATTGTAGTTTTGTAACTATGCAAAACGTTTTAGCGAAACAAATAACCCTTTTAAATAGTCCTGTCACTCATATAGGCAAGTCTCGGTTGAATGAAGGAAATTGAGTTTGAGTTTAAATGCATATTTTGAAGGAAAAAGACACATTTGACACCGAATATTTAATTTATGTAATAACATTAATATAATTTTATTGCTTAAAAATAATTATGTAGATAATCTGACTTGTATTTGGGAGCTGGTGCGTTCAATGTCGTCGGTCGACTGGAAGTGAGGATGGTTATTCTCAAGATGTTCTCAGTCATTCCCAGGCCAGACGAATGCCAGTGCAAATGTTTAATGTGATCATTAGCCATTCCATCTCACTGTATTCAGCCGTGTCCTAAAGTCCCGAATGTTATATTCGGTGTGATCTTCTAATGATTCTTGTAGTGTCGTGGATACTGAAATCTGTTTTCGGAAAGGAATTAAGTTGTGTTCGTAGCATCGTGCATTTTTTAATGGGTACATTTGTCAGTTTTTCTCACTCAATATGTCTGCTGTGTGGGTTGCGTTCTTTGTGTCATTCTGAGTTATTTTCATATGTTTGACCTTATTATTCATTAGTTTGATCAGTCGTAATGGTGTTTGTCTTGTTTCTTATGTAAACACCTAATTCCTTCAGAAGAATTTCCAAACTTCTGTGCATTTCTTACGTATCGGTCACTAATTTTTTATTTTTAATATTTTTGTGGCTTTGTTTGAGGCCATTATTTGTTGTTGTTTTTCTTGTTGCTATACAAATGCAATGGTGAACGTCCGAAACAACAGTACGTTGGAATATTGTCATCGCTATGTGCGATCAGAAATCAGCACCAAAACATTTTCACCATACTGTAAGTAATTCAAATGACCACAGATCGCACACCAGACGAAAACAAATTGTTCGCGTAGGTTCAATTGAGCAAGTTATAATCAAGAAGTTACTTATCACACGAATTTTTTTTTGTTGAAGTGGAAAGTTATATATAAAGGAAATTATGAAAATCATGATTAACATAAGCAAATTGGTTTTATTATAAGCCATTGCAGTCACTTCAATTACAACGAGTAGAAACAGCGAAATATCAACATAATAGCTTTCAAGTTATTTTAATAAATCAAGGAGTATTGAAATGCATGTTAAAAATAAATGGTAAACATATTTCCCATGCCACATCATTTACGTCTCAAAATCTCACTGTCTGCCAACATGATACTGGACTCAGAGGTCATGAAAAATTCATGGGAACTTTTTTTCCGGCTGTACAACGCAAGTCTCGAATAGGAGGGAATAACATAAACGGCAGAACTCCTTTATGCTGTCGCTGGAGCTCAGTTGGAAGCACGATTGGTCATTCGTTTAAGGAGGAAGGCTGGAAGCTGGAGAAAGGGCTGAAATCAGTTGGGGAAGGAGTGGGGAAGGGAGGGAAGGAGGTTGGATTAGTGCTGAAGTAACGGCCGGCCTCCCAGGACCAAGAAAAAACGGCTAGTGCCATCCGTCTTGCTGCGGGCCGACAGCGAGTCGGGATCTGCTGCAACAGAAGATAGCAGGTATCACCCCCAGATACCACCCCCTTTCTGTCCCTTACGACTCTGTCGTGCTCAATAGCCCCCGAGGACTGGGGCGGAAAGAGTTCTGCGGCGTAGAAGAAGAGAGGGGAGGGCGTAAATTGCGGTGATTTGTATCCCTTTCTCCACTTTAACGCCCTCTGCTCCAGTTCCCGCCATCAAAAATACCCAGCGCCTCCAGCGAAAGCGACGTCTCCTTCCGACCTCCGCGGCAAGATGGATGCCCTTGTATCCTTCGGACACCTTCCCTCGCGTGCGATCGCTGTCGGTCGCCGACGACGAGATTGACTTTGCATCGGGACAATAAACATTTCCGGTACACGGTCTCCCTTCCCGCCTCTTTCTTCACACCGCTCCTTCACCCTTTCAGGCGGTCGACGGGAGGGAGGGTGAAAGTGCGAAGCGGGGCAGCAAAAGCAGGGGGTGAGTAATGGTTCTCGTGCACGAAGCGTCAGGCCTGCCCTGTTATCGCATAACTGACCTGCGGGGGGGTCACGTGACCACTAACAGCTTTTACTGGCGAAATGAAAAGAAGAAAAAAAAAGTGTATGCAGCATGATAAATATGGACGTCATTTTCATACGTCAGCGAATAAACGCCGCATTGAATATTCGGATGCTGAATAAAAGTTTGTTTGTCTTGTTTTTTTAATAACCGGTATCGCGATGTGTACACAAGCAAAGTTTACAGCAACACGTCACGGCGAAAAATTTACTTTTGTTCCAGTTTTCGCCTCATACAGATTCTTGCGAGTGAAATAATTTCCTAAATAGATGACGTATTTCACTTGCAAAGTGTGCAAATTACATCATACAAATTCATCATTTTTATCTCTCTCCATACGAGAATGACTAAAAGTTCTGCTAAAATTTATACGGGCATGGCCTCATTTTCTCAATATGTCTGCAGAGGGGCCTGAACATAGGAAAATCTGTTTGTAAGGTGAATTGTCAAAATGATCCCTTTGTATGGATAAATTGACATCTCAAAAAACATTTTTTTTTCCAAAAAAATATTTAATAAAAAAAACAGGATGAGTTTTCTTTCAATTATTTTGGTTAACTAAGAAAAATGCAGTCAACAACACTTTTAAATGTTATGTGCTTTATACGCAACTATGTACTTTGATCGACAAGCTAATTGTTTATATTTTATATTTATTCCCTAATCAATTTTTAGAAGGAATACTGAGCTGAATGATGCTACAATTGAAAGTCCGACAACTCTCTGTGAATAATGTAACTTAAAATATAATTAAGTCATTTAAAATTACTGAAAATAATTGTATGCTCCCAGTATTATACACAGTACCCTTTTTGCTAAGAAAATGAGTAAACATTTTTTCCTCTATAGGAATGAATTGTCTGCAGATACTCTGAAAAACATGTAAAATAATAATATTTTGGCCATATAGCCCCACAATCTCAGTACCTATGGTGGCTTTGTTTGTATTTTTTTATACTTATTTCGAAGACAAAGAGAGCAATGTAATGTCATAAAGGCAGATCCATTAACTTAACACTGTAAAAATGGAAGAAAAAGACCAATGACGTCAAGGCAGTGTCTGAAGACGAATTAAAGACTTACAGTATCTGAGTAAAAGTTTTCTAATTGGTTCGGTCAAATGAAGAAATAGCTTCACACTCAGATGAGAGTCAGTAACGGAATAAAATCTTCAAACGTGTACAAAACACATTGGAAGCTATCAAGTTGTCAAATGTACGTGTCATAGAATAATGTTACTGACCATTAGTTGTAAATTGTTAATGATTACATGTGGCGGAAACTTACACAGATGGAAGAAAGAAATTTGTGCGCAAGTGTTCAACTAGCAGTGAAAAAAAATCTCATTTACTGCCATCGTCCGGGTACGCTATGTGGCTCCATATCCCTCGTTCTGTCTCTCAAATACGTCCGAAACTCGTAGGATTACTTATATATACAAACAGTGCGACAATGTTCGGCGAGGTTGCTTGCTGTTCGATGAAACTACCGTTTGACACAGTAGCGGTAAACTGAGAAAGCTGTAAGGTCGATATTCGCTGGCTCATAAAAGGGTTTATGGCATGTACGGGTCGTGCACTGAAACATGGCGTGTCAGGTTATAGTCATGCCGCATGCGAACACGGAAGTATATTGCAGCGACCTTATAATTTAACGTTGTAATGAAGACAAAGTCATGTGATTGTGCCTTATTGTTTTTACGTGCCTCTATCGCCGGCGTGTGTTTGCCAAAAGTACATCGAGAATACCAACTGAAGAGTATTTTTGCAACTAAATATCCGTTTGACATGTCGAGCATGACAAGCAGCGCTTTCATGTCACGAGCGAACCAAAAATGGCACGACTTTTTGAAAGTGTGGATCTTAAATTCCATGTTATGTGAAAAGGCCATTTGTAGAGGCTGTAGTCTCGACTGATATGCAAATCACCCTTCAGTTAAGTTGTTAAATAATTTTGAGTAAATAAATAACTATTTTTTATGTCTCAAAAATTTTGTGAGCTCGTTTAACGGTAATGTTACGCCACACAATAGGAAACTACATATAACCGAACAAATGAGCCTAAGAATTCAAGTAACAGCTGAAACATCATCAGACGCAAAAGCTCTTAAAACATAAATAAAAAACTTAATGAAATTATAACGGCATGCTGTGTGCGTGATAACAATGAACAATTGCCGTAAGGAAATACTTATTTCTCACAAAATAGAAGGGATATGTGAAATACTAACTGTCTAAGACTGTTGTCGATTTGTATGCCAAAGTTCTACCACATTTAAGTTGGAATTCGTCAAATTGCAATAAAATTTGCCATATTATGGATAAATAACCTTTGACTGTCCTTTACGGAAATGTTAAATGTCCAGTATTTAGTGTAATCTGACGCCGCGCAATATAAATCAACCGTAACTCCCTCACAAGACGCCAATGTTTAATAGCCAGCTTAACCTCTCCACTCTCAACCGTAACAAACATGCACGACATTAAAACCCTTAGCACAGGCTGCCAGCAAGCAAGCTGGCGAACTTTAGAGAACTCGAGAACATCCGCTTAAGTTTTCTTATTTTTGCTCGTGTGCAAAAAATTAACACTGCCGCGGACTGAAACACTACCACGTATACATCTAACAAGAAACGCTGTCGGAGCTAAAAACCTGAAATTATTAAATTATTAATTAATATATGGTACAAAGAATAAGTAGTAAGTATATATAATTACTCACTGCTGACGTTCCTCTAAGTACCATTTTCAATTACTGCATCGAAATGCATTGCATAGTATCGAATGGGGAAGTTTTTGAAGATTGACTAGACTGGCGTACATTTAGTTGTGTAATGCTTTTTAGATCACGAACCTGACGTGTACTGTTCTGGGTACACAACAACACACTTCACGGCAGAAAATCCGCAGCATTGGCTTGTGTCGTCTTTATTTCGTCAAAATGTACACACAGTGGTCTCTCTTTATTACAGCGTTGTACACACTATGTTGTCTCGATGTGTTGTCCAATATTATTTACATTTATCTCTACTTCCCATCCTTATTGCTGCCGAGCTAGGTGGCGGACTGGTCAATATTCGGCATCGCACTCGGGTCGGCCTGGGCACGAACCCTGTTGTAGTCATCATGGTTTCGGTAAGGTTCCCCGAAATCGCTCCAAGTGAATGCTGGGATGGTTCCTTGCTACAGACTATGGCCGATTCCTTATCTATTCCTTCTTCTATGGACAACCTGCTCCGTCTCTAATGACCTCGCTGTCGAAGAGACGTTAAGTCCTACCTACCTACATACCTACATAACTACCATCCACGTTGTTAATTCGTTTTAAAGCTGTCGTGTCATATCATTGGTGATGGCGGATTAATTCTTTCCATGCAGTTATTTAAGATATATATTTATAACAGCCAACATTGACGTGTTTTTGGTAATAGGTCTCTTAGGCGATAGTCTGAATTTCGTGTGATAAAAAACAGAGGTTTTTAATGACATAGGTAGAAAGTATATTTTCATTAAATTAATTACCACCTTTGCAAATATTATCCAAAGTAAATATAAGTCACAACAATTGTACGATGAAAGGAATAGCTCACTGCTTCGTAACTGGCACAACCAAAAGGAGTTTGACCTCGTAGTCTCGTCTCTCTCAAAATAGTTCCAACATTTACAGCAAATAAACATCTAATTAAAGAATACCACATTTTGCAGAAGGTATATTTGACATACGTAACATCACAGGTGAAATTGCCATCCTTTAAAAATCGCGTACATAGCGAACAAAACTGTTCTCTAGCTTTTTGCTGGTACTTCAGTATTTGGGGGTGTTATGATATAAATGTCCATAGTTTTTGTGCTGATTATTACTACACGTTCACTGCGTGTTCGGCAATCTCGCACATCACAGTTGTTTCCGCCATTGCTGTTACTCGCGACAACCAGCTCTGCGCATTTACATGGTCGCAGTGTGCTCTACATGTGTGCGCGCGTGCGTGTGTGTGTAGGGTGGCGTGAGAAAAACATGATGCACGTCACTTACCATCAACACTTTCACTTTGCGAATTAACACAAAACATCGCGTTAAAGTGGCAGTTTCAGTGACGACACACATTATAACACAACTTTTGTATAAATTGCATACAACAGGTCTAAAGTCTTGTTCACAAGTTCGCCAATCGCGCCAAACAGACACAGCGGAAACCCAGAATAGCCAATCAGAAACTGTCTTCTGTTTCTGCACGAGCCAAACCGAATAATTCAGTCCACGATGAAATTTATGATCGTGGAAAGAGCAGACTTAACAGATATTTCCCAGATGACTTTTGGTTCACATATTTTATATCATTAATTTTTTGGAAAATAAACTTGTGTTGATTTTACACTATTAAATAGTTCAATGTACCCATTTATAATAAAATACCTAAAAATAAAAGATAATTTTATCTATAATTTGCATTAATTATGAGTAATTTGGCTATAAAAGAAAAGTTAGCATTAAACCGTAAATATTTAAAGTATTAAACATAATTACAAGTTATTAAATACAATTTAGTAAAAATGATCACCACAATGATATTAATAGAAGAGTATATATAGAAACATGGTAGCGCCTATTCTGTTATCTATTTATTTTCCAATATTGGTATTACATATAATGAACGAAATACACTGAAGAGCCAAAAAAACTGTATAGGCGTGCGTATGCTAATAACNCAAACCGAATAATTCAGTCCACGATGAAATTTATGATCGTGGAAAGAGCAGACTTAACAGATATTTCCCAGATGACGTTTGGTTCACATATTTTATATCATTAATTTTTTGGATAATAAACTTGTGTTGATTTTACACTTTTAAATATAATTTAGTAAACATTATCACCACAATGATATTAATAGAAGAGTATAGAAACATGGTAGCGCCTATTCTGTTGTCTATCTATTTTCCAATATTGGTATTACATATAATGAACGAAATACACTGAAGAGCCAAAAAAACTGTATATGCAACGTATCCCGTTCAAAATCTTATTTCAATGTGTTCAGGGATTAATAATTTAAGTTTGTGGAGTAAATACTACTTTTTTACAGTGATTATTTAAAAATAATATTCCCGGAAAAAATTACACATAAACCAAATTACGAAATAAAATAATAATATTTGTATGAAACTGAAGCAACTAAATGTNATTCTAACGAGAAGGTTCTATGACAGCATCCAATAACAGATGGCAGTGGCTTAAGTACACACACAATATTGTGGGTTAGTCTTTTGGCCATAGAAACTGGATGTTTTGCCGGTCTCTTCTAATAGAACTCCCCAGCTGCCAGGCCACACTGCCAGAACCACCACCAACACAGTGAATCACGACGCAACATTTTATAAAGCACATCTTCTGTATTTATATAACTTTGTAGGTGCAAATTTCTGAGAGTAAATGTATCAATCCGCGATGGCATTCATCCGCGTATGTGCCCGACCGACATTGCGCAAGCGAGTTCTTACACGCTCGCGCGTCTGAAGCCCGTCACGGACCGGTCAATACGGAAAAGACAACAGAACGGCCCTGCAATCTTGAGATAGCTACCGTGCTACGCCATAACAGTTGCACGCACATACCCCCTCCTCCTACACCTAACACTCTTACACTCACTGTTATGATCACTCGCACCTAACCTCAAACCCGTGTGACCCAATGTTGTTTACGGTGAGGGAAATGTTAATTTCGGTAATTAACAACACATGAGTATAATGACTGACACCAGTTGTGGCTATTACAGAGTTGTAATGCATGTAGTGTTACTAGCAATATATAAAGCATATAAACACACATGTTTAAAACATATTCACATCATGCATTTCTGTGAGAAAAAAAACCGTGGTGAAGTCACATTTTGTCAAATTCGCATCATTAATACATTTAGCTGGAATAAAATTTGTTACCAAAGTAATACACCTTTTGAATTAACTTCCTTTCTTCTGAACGATCGCCAGCTCAAGAATGTTTATTATTAATACAAAAAAATTACATGATCAACAGTTATAACTTGATTCCTTGTACAATTTTTACATCTGTTTTGAAGAATGGCAATAATAACGGGGTTATAATTTACTGGCTGTGCATTTGTGTGTGTGTGTGTGAGGTTGTGTATGTACTCTTGAAACCATTTGGAACCGCAATGATTTTCACTTGGGTGAAGCGAGGAAAAGATGGAGCTGCCAAGGAACGCAATGTTAATGTTACAATGTTAGAAAAAATGTCCGTAAAATTACGGAAAGTCCCGGTTACAAATTATTCAGACATCTGCGTAAAATTACGGACTCTTAATTTTTTTTTTCAATAACGTTATCTCCGTAAATTTCACATAAATCTACGTGAATTCACGAAACGTGTCCATGATCTTGCAAGTTTGTTTTTTTAATCTGCACTTTAAAAAAGGGGTAACAAAAAATGTTGTACTTTCATTATGTGGGTGTTTCACTGTGTATAAAAATGACTAGAAAACAGTTTAAAACATTTTGTCTGGTAGCGGGATTTGAACACGGAAAAAAATTTATAAAACAGTTGAACACATTATCCACTCACCTACCATGCTTTTACAAAAAGTATCGCTGTAAATAAGGGATTCATGTTGAATGATGCATGTACATCTCTTAGTTTCTAGTCAAGCTGGGAGTTTGTTTTTTATTTCTGATTTACAAACAGGGGTAAGAAAAATGTTTTGTCTTCGTAACGTATTTTACTGTGTATAAAAGAGAAATAAAAAAAAGTTCAAATATTTAGTCCTGTTGTGAGATTTGAACACGAATCGAAATATTTACACGCAATAACTCTAAACACTTTTTTTTTTTAAGTTTACTTTATTGACATATTAATATACAGTTACCGTTGGACAGAGCGTGTGTGACGTTGTGATAGTGTGTGTAGAGTTTATATATACACGTGTGAGATAATTTTAGTAGTTAATAAATGGGTGATGAGTAAATAACCCACCATTTTGCGGTATAAGACTCGAGATACCTTTACACACTCGAGCAGATGTCACTTGGTCGTTCTCTGCCTCCCAAGGCAGGACTCACTCTCCTGTTCCCCCTGCCCACACGGAATGAAGCTACCAAATTGCTGAATGTTTGCTATTGGTTGTGAGTTCCACAAGGCTTGTCGGAGAATCGGAGGTTTAACGACACACGTGAAGCTAATATATACATGTGTGATGTCTATTTGGTACTTAGTTATAAGGCGAAGTGATAGGTCTCTTCTTATGAGTTTACTAGGAATTATTCGGTTTTATCCTCCGTTATACATTCTGCTGACTCGAACACCATATCAAACCTCATTACTGGCAGTGAGCAACAGTTCTGACTCTCGTAAAGGACAGCTGCTGCAACCAGCGAATTTCAAGCCTCTCCCTCCAGAACCCTTTTACCCATGCTTACACAACTCTGATCAAACAAAACACAGAGCGGGAGGCCAATAATTTTTTTTACTCACTTCCCTACCCTTCGCCGCCCACCCAAAATAAACCAATTGGTTGTTTAATAAGTCATCAGTCCTCACAAGAGGACATTTTTACTAAGTTAATACCTTTTCCCTTTCTTCGTTAACAAAAGCTTAAATGTTATTATATGGTGGTATGATTAGGCAATAATGGTAAATGAAAGGACACTTCAATACAGTATGTGGTCTATCTTCACAAATAAAGGAGAGTAATTTTATTCTCAGTAGTGGTTACACTATTAATAGGTAACATGTAACGAAATCTTTTTACGAAAGATTTCTGATTTCTGTAATAACGTTCCCTATCTTCGACAAAGTTGTAGTCAATTCACTCATAATTATGCTAAGTGTTAACAACTGGCTCACAGGAAAAATAACTGTAGTTAAATTTACAAAAATAATTAAGATATTTGGTATTTAAAATTTTTTCTTTCCGCCACATGTATTTGCGCTTTTTCCTTATCTGTACTTTTGGTTAACCGAGGGGTAACTTGTGTATAGTCTATTCACGGTAAAAAGAGCACGTTTCAAGGCCATATACACAGGCATTATCCAATAATAAATATGTTTTATTGCAGCCACAGAGGTTAACTTTTGAGAGTTGTGAAATGTATACACTGCGTTTATCAGTCACATGGCAATGTTTATATTTAAAAGTGGCGAAAATATAGAAAATGGTTGAAAGGAAATATTTTGCGGGGCCTTAGAAAGTGCCTACTTTACCCTGAACAGCCTATACCAAACGAACTTTGCTGCGTTATAAAAACAGACGAACAAATCATATTCATGCCATCTCCTGTACTTTAAGCCGTTTCCTATGAAAAAAAAAGGTAAAGGCTATATTTCCGGAATAATTCTTATGCATGTTGCCATTGCGTGGTTGAGAATAAAGCTGCTCTCACGGCAGAAGGCCCTTTATGTAGACTGTAGCGGTCAAGTGACTTTTCATGATGTTGTGAAGTTTGGACATACTGAATGCAAATACGTAACATGACTGATTCTCGATGTCGCAGAAGCCTTTGACGTTGCCTGGCGGCCGGCAGTACTGCAAAGTGGCACTGGGTTACTACACGGAAATAAATGTTTGTACGGCAAGCAAGGTTCAAAAGCTGAATATATTAACGAAAGGGTGCACCCAGAAATCGTTCCTTGGACCTATCCTACAGAAAATTTTCTCATTGGCGGATTCCTGAAGTTACAGACAGGCCACGGTAAACTGAGCACTTTTAGAAGCCTTGCTTCAGATCTGATAGCATACGCTTTGTTTTTTCTTACTACATAAGTAAAATTACCATTGCCATGGGCTTGTTCACTTTCTTCATTTGTCGGTCAAATGAAACCGTAAGATTATTAGAAAAAAATATATTTTACAAATTTACTAATTCTTAAACCTTTATGACTTAAAAAACAGAAAGCAAAATATATAATTTCAGAATTCACAAATGTTTACGTAACATTTTTAAGTAATTCTTAATACATTGAATTACTTTCCTTCCGTTGTTACCAATTTTACTGGGAGCATGCCAGTCACTGTACCCATTAAAACAAATGCATGTACGTACAGTAATATTTTTCTCAAACGTACTCAGTTAATCGTGAACAATGTACAGAACTGCCAGAAGGAAGTGAAGTTAGTGACTATGAGGATGATAACCTCATTTTCGTGAGAGTTAACACCAGACGCCAGCTTGAAAACAAGGCCGCAGTTATGGTGCTAAATACTGGGGTGAAATGACGTAACGGCATGCAGTAGTAAGAAAATGTATTCTAATTCGGTAGGGCTAGGGTTCCCAACCCTCCCGAAATGCCCGGGAGACTCCGGGAATAATGTTCAACCTCCCGAGCTCCCGGGATGCAATATTTCTCCAGATTTTCTAAAATAATATTGTCAATAACAAAATATATAAATCGAACCGAAATCGAAACACATGGAATGCATAAGCGCTGNGCATAAGCGCTGCCGTGCCGCCGCCGCCGTCACGTTTGACGTGTCGCATCGCGCGCGGCCTCCCACCTCGTGCCTACCGGCCTACCCCCCGCACCGCGTGCCGTTCCTTTGTTTTGTTCAATCAGTCGAATGAGATATTCATGCAGAAATCAAATTAAAGAAATTCCTGTCCAGAACTGAATAAGCTTGTTACGTTTGGTCTTTCCATTCCTGTCTCTAATGCTTCTTGTGAACGCGTATTTAGTATGATGGAACAAGTGTGGAGCAAGGAAAGATACAGAATGAACATATCTTTAGTAAAAGCTGAGTTACAAATACAGTAGAATCCCGATAATTCGTATTGCCAAGGGACTGAGTGAAAATATGAATTATCGAGATATTCAAAATAGCGGGATTACCAATAATCGGGAGCAAAAAAACATAATAACGAGATTAAGGCAAATTTGCAATATAATGTAATGATAAATGCATGGCTGCATATTATGTATACATATGTATACATAAATCAATAATTACATCAATAAAAAACACATTAAAAATTTACGATAAAAAAAATCTGTAATTTTTTTTTGGTGCAAGCCTTGCAGACGGGTATCGTCGATGGCTTTGTCAAGCATGTTCAAAGCAGAAAATACTTCATCGCCAACGTCTGATTTCGCTAAGAAATGGCGCACGTTGTTGATGTATTTTTTAGCCACTTTAGGTGTAATTGTCGGCACATCATCTTCGTCAACACCTTCACCATCAATGTCCTGAGATGGAGCCACAATTTCGTCATCAGTTAGAATCCCCGCTACCGCTAGGCCATCGTCAAAATGGACGAAATCTTCAAACGTTATAGAATTTTCTTCATTTTGAGGAAGACGATTCCAATTCACAGGGCATTCTAAGTCTTGTTCAGTAACTGCTGATGAAAGTTCCACCTTCGTGAATCCACAAGCACGAAAACAATTTTTTACTGTGCTTTTGCTAACACTTTGCCACGCCTTGTGAGCAATGTTCATGGCTGGAAATAAGGTGATTTTATGATCCTGCCCATCCTCGATGCTGTCAAGGAGTTGCGTCACTACTTCCTTGCGGTAAAAGGTTTTGAACGTTTTAATTATGCCCTGGTATAGAGGCTGCAGCTTAGAAGTAGTGTTGGCAGGCAAAAACACAACATTAACATGACTGAGCAGTGGGGTATTGTTGTGGGCCGTACAATTGTCCATGAAAAGTAGAATTNCATTAACATGACTGAGCGGTGGGGTATTGTTGTGGGCCGTACAATTATCCATGAAAAGTAGAATTTTTCGCTGCCTTTTCTCCATATCAGCATTCACTGATCGTATCCATTCCTTGAATAATTCGCCCGTCATCCACGCTTTTTTGTTTGCACGATAGGTCATCGGAAAAGTTTTTATGTTTTTAAAACATCTTGGTTTGGCTGATTTGCCTATCATGAGCGGTATCAATTTCTCAGATTCATCCATGTTGGCGGCCAACATATGGTTACACGTTCTTTACTATTTTTTCCGCCATGACACTTTTCTTCCTTAAAACACATTGATCGGTCGGGGAGACACTTATAAAATCGGCATTAAACATGTTGTTGGGCTCATAAGAATCGATTATTTCTCCCAGTTCGTATTTCCACTCAGAACAAACGTCGGCCGATACACTCGAACTTTCCCCACTAAGCTTCTTACATTTTATGCTGTGCCTTTTTTTAAACCTATCAAACCAACCATCACTCGCACGAAAGTCTTTAATTCCCATTTTTTCTGCGAAAACTTTTGCTTTTTCTCTTAAAATGTTTCCTCCAACTGGTACATTCGAATTCCGTGCTTGCGCAAACCACTTTTTTAAATTCTCTTCTAGTTGTGGATACTCACCAGTCTAAAAGCACTTTACTTTGCTGTCCGATGTCTGGGAGGCGATTTTGTCCTTGTTCTTCACAATTGATGTTATTGTGGAAGGAGGAACGTTATAACGTTTGGACACGTCTTTTTGTTTATCACCACCGGCCACGGCGTTAATGATTTCTTTTTTTCTCTAATGGAAAGACACTTATTAACTCTTTTCGGAGGCATGGCTAAGACCGAACTGACTAACTTTTCACTCGCTCTGCTCCTTCCTACCCTCTCATAACCCTAGGCCGGACACCAAGGCGCCTCTTAGTTCTGGGAATCACAGACACATCGCCTCACAGCCTACTCGGCGTCATTACCTTCCCTTCAAACCCTCTTACGTCTCTCAGTACCCTTCCGGTCTTTTTTACCCTTCCCGAATTGCATAAATCTAGAGCTGGTGTAGAGTCTAGGGTTACAAACATTACGAGTTAACGAGATTTTTAAGTTGGAAATAATAATTATAAGACTTTTTAATTGAGCTCGAGCACCAAAATAAATACTTATTATCGAGGGGACCGGAATGCATTGGTTTTTTACGAATTAAAGGGATTTTCTCAAGGGATCGGCAAATTTGCACGAATTATCGGGATATACGAATAATCGGGATGCGAAATATCGGGATTTCACTGTATTACAAAATTTTAATATTTCTTGTTAAAATTTTAATGATTATGTCCTAAAAAACCGACCAATATTAGATGCTTCTCGAAAGCAATGTTAATATAAATATAAAAATAAAAATTAACAAATATAAGTGCATTTTATTTAATCTCCCCGCCCCCTCACGATCTGTTCAAATCTCCCGGGTTGGTTCCTTCGAGAGTTGGCAACCCTAGGTAGGGCCCTGGCTCGGTTCCTGGTCGAGTCATCCGGATTTCGGTTTCCCATAGTTTCCTGATATCACTCCCTTCCTTCCTACTCGTCGCAGGTACTCCTTCTCTCTTATTATCTGAGATACTGGTTCTGTCTCTAGCGAACGACATGTTCAAGCCATAAATAACCAACATCATCATTAATGAAACGACTGAACACGTACGGAGAGAATGCTTGGAAACTCATTATCTGCGCAAATGGCAGGGATCAAGAACTAGAAAGAAGAATTCTTCAGTTCACGGGAGAAATTGTAATGCGAGACAGAGAAGTACATGAATTGCAAGAAAAGTTTACGAGTGAAATTGGAAAATGGCTGCAGAGTTATGAGGATTGAAGGACAATACATGAAACAGCCCTCGTGAATCATGCGGTATGTCTCGTGTAACAGCTCTGAGCGAGTGAAAAGAGTGAAAGATTTTCTAATACCTTAGGAGGAAATTTTTTACTAAAGAAAACAAGAGAAAAGCCTAAAAAATAATACAAAGTTATGGTGCGGCGTTAAATATGGAAGGTGTACTAGCTTTTGTGTCGTTTAAGATGAAATAGGGACAAAACTGTTTAGGCTCTATTAGTAATTACAAAAGAAATACTCTGGTTCGTAAAAAGTAACAAATAATTTGATACTATCAGAATTTATTTTGACTCATTCAAATTATTTTAACGAAATGATTTGTGGAGTAAATACTACTTTTATACAGTGCTTATTTTAAAATAATAATACATGGGGCCAAAATTACACGTAAACTGATTCAGCTAAAATAAAAACACTCGGATTTTTTCCGTTCAGATCATAATTTTAATTCTCATAAATTTTGACACGCATCTCTTACAACTGTTGGAAACCCCGAGCTCTGGAACTATATGATTAAAAACCTGCGTAACATAAACGAAACAGCCACATTAATCGAAAACTCCAAGCGCATTCCCCACCACATGGTGGAACGTCCTTCGCCAATCAGCGCCTTGGGTGTACGGTGCGTGGCAACCCTAAGGAAATTGGAAGAGAGAGTTTTCAAGAAAACCTTTTGTGTAATGATTTTTTTTTTTTAATTTTTGTAGCTATAACTTTTTTTTTTTTGCCACTGTCTGGTAACTTATTGTAGCGTCTCTATTTGCAGACGTTCAATATGAGAGAAACCGAAATCTTACTGGAACAAACAAGCTTGCGTGAAAAGAACTGCTCTATCGTTTTTGTTCTGTGTGCTAGACTATTCGTGAAGGTGTGCCGTGGCATTGATTTACGTAGTAAAGTACGTATTTGGAGAGGATTACGAGACTTACGTATATTCGCTAAATCAATAATTTCCGTTCAGACAGCAGAACTTGTACTATGACGATCCCAAACAATTTAAAAACCATCTTTTCAAAAAAAAAATATATTTGGGCCATTTCAGTATTTATTTTAAAGTAAACTTTTACTGGAAAACGTAAATAAATATTAGAATTTCGGCACGAAACAAAGAGTTCCGTTTTTAAGTGTATTACACAAATGTTTAAAATAATGACAACGTTGAACTGCTTGGTTTATCCACATTAAAGTAAAAATAAGCGTAACAGCGAAACCTTTTTAGAAAAGTTATTGGACCGGAGCCTTGAAAGACTTATTTACATGTGAACATTGAGTGATACCCACTAAGCTGGAAGAAAGAATTAATCGGGACCTTAAAAATGCTAGATTCATAGGGAAAGTATTACGTAGCTTTTTATATGTCCAGCANAAGAAAGAATTAATCGGGACCTTAAAAATGCTAGATTCATAGGGAAAGTATTACGTAGCTTTTTATATGTCCAGCAAACTAGTATCTACAGACCTGGTCATACTCGAGTCTCAGATACTTCTTAATCGCCTTCCGTCTTAGTGAGTAACCAGTTTTACCTCAGTATATACCAAGTGATTCTGTTATTTTTTTAATGTGTGTTACTTTAATTTTCAGTCGTCCGGGGCGAGTTTATTGTGAATATATATCCATTTGCACCATTTAATCATATATAAACGGAATATATTTTTCATCTTGTCCTCAAGGTATTTCACTTACAATCGTTCGTTTTGTTTAACAACCGAGACAGAACTGTGACAAACCGACCGACTGGGTGGTGCGTTAACATGATAATTCTACAAGCTAACGAAACCGACTACATCTCGTCACAGCTTGTTACAACCCCGCAGAAAACCAGCAGGCTCGGAAAACGCTAACAAGCTGCGAAGCACGTCCGAAACTTCTGGCATGTTCATCTCCCGTTACAGCGCCCGCGGCTCAGGGTTGGCCGGCGCCAACCCTCGTTCGCCCGGAATTATCGCCGCTGCGTGGAAGGGTGGGAAGCTTATTCACGAACCCCGGCGTGTGTCTACGGCGCTGAACTTTCCGCGTCAGAGGTTACGCAGCGCGAATGCGTAGACCACGAAGCGTTCGGTAACTCCCCCGTCCCCAGCGCTGAGCGAAAACAAGAAAAACACACACGGCGTCTGCACCGCAAGGGAATAACAAGGTTATTTATGTTTCCTCGCGGATCTCAGCAGCGCAANAAAAACACACACGGCGTCTGCACCGCAAGGGAATAACAAGGTTATTTATGTTTCCTCGCGGATCTCAGCAGCGCAACCGTATGATGAAACGGACTGCCTCGCGACAGGCAGGAGTCGGCTCTGTCTTTCGACCCGTGCGACCATTTGCTTTACAAATGCACGGCGCCGCAGGGATGANCGACAGGCAGGAGTCGGCTCTGTCTTTCGACCCGTGCGACCATTTGCTTTACAAATGCACGGCGCCGCAGGGATGTGAATGTATTTACACGCAGCTGTTGGCATATTCCGAGCAGATCTGTGCAGAGGGTACAATTTTGCGTTACATTTCAGCTGTCGTAAATGTAAATGTAGATTGTCCTGTTATGCCACGACGCCGTTGGGACGCTGGGGTATTTTGAGAGCAAGTCATCTGCTACCTGGTGATCAGAGGGGATAGGCTCAGAACGTAAGTACCTGCGCGTATATAATATTTAATTCACGAGCGTTTTACAAGGACCGAGTATTTAAATAAAGCTCCAAGCGGCGATTATTGTGACGTCAGTACAATTAGCATGTGTTGTGTTAATTTTGCAACGGAAATGGTATTATTATAAAGCTTTCTTCTCGCCTTATACCTACAGACCTGGAAAATTCGTGAGTTCATCGTCCTCCAGGCTACACTCCACAGTCTTATGTGCAATCGTGCAGATATCGTTTGCCCATTGGTTGCTTGCTCCCACAGCGGTGAGCGACGTTTGGGCGTGCATTTTGTTGTTTGTTTCTCATTGGCCCAGGGTTCTCCAGGAGGTGTCAAACAACTCGTGAACCAATAGTAATCGTGACAACAATGTAAGAGTTTTTCAATTCTAGCTTGTCCCAAAACTAATCTGCGAGTTTTGCAGGTCTCTACTTATGCCTCACTGAAGTTCTTGAAATTTGGAGAAGAGCAGTCTTTACGAAAGCTCCTCATTCCTTTCTGCACGAGTGACTGCAGTGTGTTTCTGATGCGGGAGAAACATAAGAAGAGGGAAGAAGACCTACATCTGTCGTTGCGTTGGTGGCATGAAATACAGTATCCGCAGTGAGAAACCAAGCTGTTATTGTCCGCCTAAAGGTTGAGGAAGCAATTTTCTGCATGTCATGAATCCTTTCAAGGCTACGAGGTCAGGTATCCACAACTCTCGCAAAAAAAGAGTTATTTCGTCGCAGCATCTTCTGTGCAGCTTGAATTTCCGAAATAGTTTCATCGCAGTTTTTATTTTGCGTCGTGACATTTCCAAGAAAATAAACTGTGGTTTTGTGAGTATTTTCAATGTGACTGAATAAAACGCTTTATGCCGTCAGGTAATGGGGCATACAATAAATACTGGTTTGTCCACGGTGAAGACATAAGTTAACAGAATCTTAACGTACAAATATAAATGCCTAAAATAGGCAATTTTTTTACGTTTTCTGTTACGGAACTCAGAGAATACTCAAAGCTGACAACTTATTTTCGATACATTTTAAGGGAAGTCCTGGAAGTTCAGTGGTTCGCCAACAATNAGAATACTCAAAGCTGACAACTTATTTTCGATACATTTTAAGGGAAGTCCTGGAAGTTCAGTGGTTCGCCAACAATAAGCGCACTTGAATTTTATAAAAATTTTAATGCCTTCGGTCTAAATAAAATTAATATACGTCGTGATATGTGGTTTCAGCATGATGGTTGTCCTGCGCATTTTACTTTGGTGGCGAGGCAAGTGTTAAGTGAAAAGATNGTTGTCCTGCGCATTTTACTTTGGTGGCGAGGCAAGTGTTAAGTGAAAAGATTCCAAACCGGCGGTTAGGGGGCGTGGTGGTGTTGTTAAATGGCCAGCTCGCTCCCCCGTACTCACAGCTCTCCGTTTTGTTCTGTAGGGAACACTGAAAGATCACGGTTACTACGACGCCAGAAGACATGCGGGAACGCATTGTGGCAGCTCGCAGAGGCATTACGCCAGGAACAATGCTCGCTACATGTGCAGTTAAAGGTGTGTATTGCTGTCGACGGTAAACACTTTGATCACGTGTTGTGGAAAGACCCAATGTGAAGCGTTTCAAATATAAATGTGCTCTTTTGTAACATGCATGCGAACGCGATTGCATCTATCCTAAGGTTTTGGTTTGTTCTATTTTTGTTGTGCATCTGTACGCACTCAGTACAGTTAATGACTAGGAGACAAATATCCTGGATTACGTTGGTATCTGAATAAAATGTAATGTATTGATATCAGACTTGCACTCACATTGCCCGTCTTCCCTCCACTGCGGTGCTCTCCTTTGTCCAATATCGCATTCCGTGCCCCTTGCCAAATTAAGGTAAGCTCTACGCTGCTATAAGGAAGCAGTCTTGCCAGAATGCGTGTTGCTCGCTTACAGCTGTGAGTANAATTAAGGTAAGCTCTACGCTGCTATAAGGAAGCAGTCTTGCCAGAATGCGTGTTGCTCGCTTACAGCTGTGAGTACAGATCCACTGCCCTACGCTACCGGCCCACTTAACGTAATCATAGTTGCAGATTATTTCTTGGCGTTTCTGTGTTACTTCCCATTGCATATGCTATATCACTGAATTCCTTTTTGCACGTACTTTCAGATGCCGTTGAAATAAACGTATGTTTGCAGGGGACAAATCATATGTGGCTCAATTATTTCTGTTCATACACGTGTTACGAGTAGTCACATTGCTGCAAATTGCTTGCCCCCGTACGTTATTTCATATAGCGAAAACTGCATTTTGTGATCTGCAACCATTCCGGAAATTTTGTGTGCATCCACTATATATATATATATATATATATATATATATATATATATATACATAT
>NQII01006383.1:8223-21696 GCA_002778355.1 Clitarchus hookeri
GCTGCGATGTTGGCGCGACCTCCGGGGGCCGCCTCGGCTATTCAGCTGGAAGAGCGGCCGGCCGACCGACCGACCCCGGGACGGACAGGAAGGAAGCGCTGCCTGGACAAGGCACCTGGGCACAGGTCCACGCTCCAAAGGGGGTTGGCGAGGAGAGGAGGTTGGCATTGTCACCCCCTACCCTTCTTCTCTTTACAGAGACTTTGCACGGCTTTTAAAACTGTTCGCCCTGCGACACAGTGCCAAGTTTGCAGCCTTGTTAGTGTACGCTGACCTTAAAACTTGCTACACTTCATTCGAAGCAATCGGAACACTTTAGAAATTGCCATAAGTTTAAAAAAAAAAAAAGGGCGGTCTAGAATATTTGCTGTAATGCTGGTAGCCAGTGTGTAAAGTTGTTCTTTACTTTATAGATATACCATATAGATTTATTAATTTTCTTTTTTTCCGTGCTGGACATTAAAACTGGTGTCTTTTATTTTCAATACATGTCCCATTTGTAACTGTTGTAGTACTTCAAACTGTTTCATTGTATCACTTGATCGAAACATGGACACCAATATTGAGAGCCACGTTAAGCTTTACATGTTGTATGCTTTTTATTTTTCTGTTTATATTCACATGCAGCAAACAGTGCAGCTGAGAATAATGTAACATACTGTTTGTCAATCTACTAAGTAACATTAAAATATGTCCCACTCCAAAGCTGAACCCAGGATGTTGTTAATAACTTTAAAACAATAATGAAAACATTATGACGAAATACTCAACAGACCTACTTTTCTTTTTGTGAAATGTGATGACATCCGCGTTTAAACTACACTGAACTTGGCGCTCGATATTGAAGATATTACGACGGAATAGCATTGTAAAAATGCACACGCGACTATACAATACCATATTAAAACGTGATCTGTCACCAGCATTTGCGCCTCGTGACTGCCAGGTTATCGCCAGTCAATCCGCTGTGGTGTGGGTATCGGTAGGCAGTTTTTATTCATCGTGAGTACCAGGGTGTCACCAGTCTGCTGTCGTGCGTATATCGGTAGGCGGCTGCTGTGGCTCGTAGCCAGAATTGGGTGTTTATATGCTCGTGGTGACAGTGGAAGTGTAACTAATTGGAAAATAGGGAATAAATGTCTCGGTTTACTGTGGAGCATCATGTATCCCTTGTTCGGACATACTGCATAACATACCCGATAAAGGCATGTCAACATGTGTTTCGGAAAATGTTTGGAGGCAACAAGTAACAACGAGTAATTCCACCATTTTGGCACTCGCGAAGAAACTGGAAACCAATGGGTCTTTATAAGACACAAATAGAGAACGTCGCCCAAAGGTGTTACAGGAAACTGTCAAGGATGTAAGGCTCAAAGTACTGACCTTTCCAAAGAAGTCACTGCGGTGGCTTTCTCAGGAAACTGAATATTCAAAAAGCACTTGTCCAAGCTTCATGCATACCATAATCCATCGTACACGAACTGAGGGACCATGACAAAGTGAAACATTTGGCATACTCTCGCTGGTTGCAGACACTCATCCAGGGAAATCCGAGTATTCTGGATTATTATTTTTTTTTTGATAGCTTCAGCTTATGTAAATTCTCAAAACTCCCATCTTTGGACCAGTGAAAATTTCCACGCGACGCATGAAGGACGTCTCCATTCTGAAAAAAAAAAAATTCTGTGTTTTGTGTGTAATTTCCCATTAGTCCATAATTGGGCCAATTTTCTTCAAGACAATCATCACGACTCCTGTATACATCGACATATTCAACTCTTGTTATGATGTCATTACATTTTACGAAAAGAAAATACGTTCGTTGAATATTTCGTTCCACAATCTTCATCATTGTTAACATTATTAATGAACACCTGGGTTCAGCTGAGATTGGGACATTCTGTACAACACTGAAATTTAATATATACGTATGTTTCATTAATTGCACATTTCTTAAGTAGTGCTAGAGTTACACAACTAATTATTTATACTGTCAATTTGTTAAATACCTTAAATATATAAGAACAAATTATTAAATTTTTACAGAAACCACTTTGTTATAGGAATCAAGTATTTGTCTAGTGTTGCGAGACAATTTACCACAGTGTTTGTAGCAATATATTTTAACATTTGGTATTGATGATTTTTTTCAATATTAAAACCGTAGTGAAAATCTTATAACATATGTTTTATACTCTGTTCAAAAATACAAATTTTTACTGTCGTTTTGACAATGTGACACAATTGAGCTCTGTAATTCACACTATCTCCTATCATAACACCAAATTATTTCATAATTTTAACCTAGTCTGAATGCTCTCCTTTCCTTAAAAGAGTAAGTTTATTATTTATCACACACTTTCTCGACACCAGCATAACTTTGATATATTTTTTAAACCAGCATAAAATTATTATATTTATGGTAAACTAAAACATATTATTAAAAAAATAACAAAAATAACACACGCATTATTTAATTACATATTTAAATCCTCAATAAGAACATCACCATTAACTTTTAGAGTATCGTCAGAAAACAGTTTAACTCTAGGAATTGTTATGCTTAAGCCAAATAATTATTATTCAAAGAAGTAAGATTTGGATGATCTGGTGCCATCGGGAACTGGGACCAGAGCTGGGAGCTTTTCTTGTACTGTTATTCCACTCCCCTAAAGGCCATATTTCATGTCATATATGATGTCGGTGGCCTTAACATTTGATATTTACCCCAATGACCTTTAACCTGGAAAACCAAAACAGTAAAAAAATTCCCAAAAAAATTAATTAATTAATTTTTTTATATATTTATTAAAAATGTATGAATCATTATTAACATTTTATTAAAAAATTTATAAATTTAAAAATTGTAGATGTTTGTGCTTAGAGGGGACAGGCAGCCGGAGCCGACTGGCTGCCATATTGCAACATCACCCAAGCGCCATGTTGTATGTCAGTGACCTTTACATTGACCTTGACCCCCTTACAATGACCTACGATTACTTTAAACCCAAAAATTCAATAAATTGTGTTAAAAATTCCCGAAAAAATAATAAAAACCTCTACAAATTATACAAAGAAATTAAAAAAATATTTAAATAGTATTTACAGTTTTTATGAAAAATTGAAGTTACGAATGTTTTGTCTTAGAGAGGATGGGGAACTGCAGCCGAACTTCCACCATGTTATGATGTCACCAAACCACCATATTGAATACAAGTTACCTTGACCCATGACCTTGAACCTATAACAGTAACCCTAATAACCTTGAANATTGAATACAAGTTACCTTGACCCATGACCTTGAACCTATAACAGTAACCCTAATAACCTTGAAAACAAAAACTCGAAACCAAAAAAGTTAATAACAATGACAATTTTCTTTTTATATTATAAAAAAACTTACATTTTCCATTGTTTGCTCAGCAACATGCCCAGCAGACGACTGACCCTGGCCAATGTTTCTCATTGGTTGATTACTTGTGTTTGTTTCGCCACCTAACAGTGTTTTTTATTGGATGATTACTCACGCTCGTTTGACCAGCCACCAATGTTTCTAATTGTATTAACATTCTCTTACCCAACACTCTCACAATTGCTCATTCTGTCGAATGCACTCCATCCACCATATTATTTTTTTCGTTTGTCATTTGTTTACTTTTTCATCACGTAGGTAAGACTAGTGTATTAATGTTCTATTTCGCCGCCAGAAGAGCTGTCGATTTAGCCAACCATGATGGTATTTGTAGACCTTGCCCTTGACCCCACTTACGTACAACTTGAAAACTCGACAAAAATCACAGTCCATACAATTCACCTTTACTAGCTGGCCACAGCAAGGAACCATACCGACTAACCGTACTAGCCAACGACTGACTCCAACTTAGACTAACTCAACACAGGACTGGTTCCTGGCAAGATTGACTGAGGATTAGANCGACTGACTCCAACTTAGACTAACTCAACACAGGACTGGTTCCTGGCAAGATTGACTGAGGATTAGACTAGCTCCTGACGAGACCAGTTCCTGCAAAACTGACTAGAACAACCGTCAAGACCAACACGCCATGCCACCCACCTATACAAACGATCCCGGACAATCTCGAGAAAAGTCTCTATTAAGAGGCTCGTAGCTAACTACATTGCTCAAAATCTTCACAAAATTTCCGCTAAACATTTATACCACAGATGAATGACCATACCAAAGGGTCGTAGTAACTTAACAAGCCAACTGACAAGGCAAACCAACTAGTTGCGAAACATTCTTTAGAAATATTCGCCTCATTTCATTTGTTCGCCATATAGGACTCATTCATTTGAAACGACCCAAGTAGAACACAATATTTCAGATAAAATTATAGCTCTCCTCCTGCGCATGCTCACATAGATGTTATCTAAAACAGACTCTCACGATCGATTGTTTAAACAACTTAATTGATAACTCTCTTAGGATAGCAGATAAGACTGTATAATAAATGAAACACACAATATGTACATTAAGAATTAATTAATTTACTTATTATATACTTTGCATATTACTGAATATTTTTTTACATTAAATATTTACATTTCTCAGATGTTTGCAAATCATGGATAGTAACCGACAGTCTCATACGATGCGACCCCGATCCTTCTGTTCATCGATGATTGAAGATATCTCATTATCGCGTGAGAGATCCCTGCGTTTTTAGTGTCAATAAAATATCTGAGTCTATCAACAAGTTCCTTAGGGTCTTCGGCAAATAAGTAACGAGCGTTCTTGACACCATCTGCTTTATTCGCATCACTTGTCGAAGGAAACTCGTTGGTTAAATGTGTGGGAACGTCGAGGGAATCGCCATCCTTCTCATCAGATACTTAATCAAAACTGTCACCATTGTCATTATCATCAATGCTGTCTTCATGATCGTCTTTACCTCCTGTTTCATTTTAAATATCAAATTTACTTTTCTTAGTAGGATTCACATGGCCATCATCAGTATTAAGAGCTGAAAACCATTTATTTTGAAGTTCGTAGACTTCACGCGAACGCCTTGCAGGTGTACATTCCATACATTCCGACTCAATCATGCATCGTAGTTCTCTCGTTCCGTCATTAGCATTAACTGCCTCGTCATAAACGTCTGCAGAAACAGTACCCATCGATGTAGCAGGAGGTGTTGACGACATCACTCTCTGGCTTCCAGTAGACGAACCCTTGCAGATTTTGATGTGTTCCTTCATTGTATCATATTACATAACCTGCATGTGGTCATTCTCGTAATGCTTTGTGCGAGTTCCCTCACCGTATGCGAACATTTTATGTAATGTATTAACAGGAGGTAATGAAGTCATCACGTGCTGTTTCTCAGTGGGCGAAAAAACACTACATTTATCAGCCTTGCTGTGTTTATTTAACTTATCACTTCGAGTGAACTGCCTGTAACATTTATAGCAGCTAAGAAAAGCACGAGAAAGTTTCTTCAAACAGTTACTCTTCTCACGACGCCGCGCATTGCAACTTTTACTGAAAGACTTGGCACAGTAACAGCATTNTTCTTCAAACAGTTACTCTTCTCACGACGCCGCGCATTGCAACTTTTACTGAAAGACTTGGCACAGTAACAGCATTGTTCCCATGTAATTTTTGGGCAGTCGTTGAAGGTATGCATGAAGTCGTCAAGGGTATACTCGATTTCACATCGTCAGTGGTTTGCATCGTCTTCAAGCATACGTTAACTCATACAATGTACTCCTGCTGACTGACGTTTGCAGACAGAATGCTGCCGACTGAATCCTGCCGAATGAATGCTGCCGAATAACTAATGCAGACTGACTCCTGCCGAGTCAATCCTGCTGACTGATTCCTGCTGACTGACTCCTGCTNGCTGCCGAATAACTAATGCAGACTGACTCCTGCCGAGTCAATCCTGCTGACTGATTCCTGCTGACTGACTCCTGCTGACTGACTCCTGCAGACAGACTCCTGCCGACTGATTCCTGCCGACTGAATCCTGCCAACTGACTCCTGTCGTCTGACTCCTGTCGACTGACTACTGCCGACTGAATCTTGCAATCTTGCAGACTGACTCATGCAGACTGACTCATGCAGACTGACTCATGCAGACTGACTCCTGCCGACTTACTCCTGTCGACTGACTGAATTAGAAATATATAATATAAAATTAGTAATTAAATTAATGTTATGTATACATATTAATGCGTATTTAATTTCTTATACTGTCCCATCTGCTCCTCTGAAAGACTTATCAATTCTGTGGTGTAAACAATCGATCGCGAGAGTCTGTTTTAGATCTCATTTATGTGAGCATGCGCAGGAGGAGGGCTATGGATTGATCTGATGTATTATGTCTTAATCAGGTAATCTAAATTGGATGAGTTCTATATGGCGAACAAATGAAATGAGGCGAATATATCTGAGGGATGTTTCGGAACTAGTTGGTTGACTTGGTCAGTTGGTGTGGTAAGTTACTACGACCCTTTGGTATGGTCATCTGTGGTAGAAAAGTTTTGCGAAGATTTTGAGCAGAGATGTTAGCTACGAGACTCTTATTAGAGACTATTCTCAAGATTGTCCGTCATCGTTTGTATAGGTTTGTAGTATGGTGGGTTGGTCTTGTCGGTTGTTCTAGTCAGTTTTGCAGGAACTGGTCTCGTCAGGAACTAGTCTAATCCTCAGTCAATCTTGCCAAGAACCAGTCTTGGGTTGAGTTAGTCTAAGATGGAGTCAGTCGTTGGCTAGTACGGTTAGTTGGTATGGTTCCTTGCTGTGACCAGCTAGTAATGGTGAATTGTATGAACTGTGATTTTTGTCGATTTTTCAAGATGTGTGTAATTGGTGTAAAGGGCAAGGTCAACAAAAGCCAACATAGTTGCTAAATTGACAGTTCCTCTGGTGGCGAAATCGATCATTAATACAGTAGCGTCACTTAAGAGATGAAAAAATAAACAAATGACAAACGAGAAGAAAGAATGTTGTCGGTGGAGTGCATTCGATAGAATGAGCAATTGTGAGGCAGTAGGGTAAGGGCATGTTAAAACAATGAGAAACATTGGTGGCTAGTCGAATGAGCGCGTGTAATCAAACAACATAAAACATTTTGGTTGGCGAAGCGAATACAAGTAATCAACCAATGAGAAACATTGACGAAAGTCAGTCGTTTGCCGGACTTGGTGCTGAGGGAACCTCCGTAAAATGAAAATTTTTATAAAATTAAAATAATAAATTTTTGTAATTTATATAATTGTAATTTTTTTTTTCGAGTTTTTGATTTTAAGGTCAGTTAAGGTCCCGATTATTGAGTCAAGATCGTGGCTAAAGTTTAAGGGAATAGTATTTAGTGGTTTTTCTAATTTTTGTATTATTATATAATTTAGCGAATTTTTAAATTTAAGGTCATCCAAGGACATGGTATGGGGTCAAGTTCAAGGTCACCGACATCCAACATGGCATTCGGGTGATGTTATAAAATGGCAGCCAGTCGGCTCGAGCTGTCTGTCCCCTCTAAGCATAAATATTCCTATATTAAATTTTATAAGTTTTGAAATAAAATTTGAAATAAATTTGTAATAATTTTGTACACTTCTTAATAAATTATTAAAATTTTATTTACATTATTATTAAATTTTCTGTGTTTTCAAGGTTAAGGGTTATCATGGTCAATGCTAAAGGTCAAGTGAAGGTCACAAACTTCTATCATGGTGGGCAATATGGCCGCCGGGGACCGGGATGACAGCATGAACAGTTCCTAGCTCCGGTTTCCAGTCCCGATGGCGCCAAATCATCCAAATCCTACCACTATATTCAATTAATCCCCCCCAAATGCAATGCAGTTTATAGATAGTAGGTTAAACCAAAGGCCCGAACAAGATTTGCAATTATTAACATTTGTAATATAAATTTTATATATTTATAGTACAAGTTATTAAAACTGTTTGCTGTTTCTTTAAGTGCTAGCCTTAATTGTAAGTAATAAAACTTAATTAAGGTTATTGGTAATTTCAACTTTGCAACAGTTTATAACCCAGAAATAATTTTAATCATGAATCGAATTGTGGGCATTAAAAAATTTAATTTCACCATAATGAAGAGTGGAAACACTGGTTTCACACTTTTCCGAGTTTTGTTTTTTTCTGCGGAAAAACGAGAAGCTGATAAATATAAGAGATTAACGAATTAAATATATTCTTTCGTATTTTAATACATAAGTGATTGTAGTACGATGGTTTTAATAATGCTGTAGGTTTACTAAACAGCATTTATGTATACATTCTGAATCAAGTTTTTGCACGTCATAAACTTAAGACTAAGTGTCAAGAACCTATTCTAATAATTCACAAGTATTTGGAATCTCTTAAAAGAATAAGTGCAGAAGTTAATAGAGATTAATATATAATGGACGCCTTTATTGAATCTCTGCAGTCTTCTCATATTCGCCAAAGGTTTTTAGAAATCTACTATTTTTCCTTCGAGAGACCTGTTACTTAGTAACTCAAGAGAGGCATCTTGAAGCAGCTCAGCGTCAATACTAGCAGTATATCATATCACCATGTACATATTAATGGTTTCACCAACAAACTACAGTAGAATTCACACGAGACTACTAAAGCGCTGATAACCAAATCAATGCTAGAAACAGTTTCCGCCATTTACACTAAGTATTACGTCTGCGACCTCTATAAACCCAACATATCTGTTTCCCTGGTCAGCGAAGATATCTATAAGGGATGTCGCCTTAAGGGCCATTATGAGAAAGTATGTAAAAATGCATAGAAGTTCAAATTTCCGCACTCATTTGACTAATTTTTTAGCATATTTACCGTAATTATTAAGCAAATCTTCCGTGACTACTACTATAAACGAGAAACAAGTTGTGTTCAGATTAATGCTGCATTCCTTAGTAGGTTCCAAATGCCAATCACACCATGTAAAGGAGAAGTAGCAATGGTGTCTGCTGTATGTAAGATCATCTGTAAAGGACCGCTGTGTTATAAATCTTTGGCGAACTTATACATATAGTGCTGCCAGTGCTCTTTCAAATCTTTCTTATAATATTAAGTATAGTTGGACACGATATTTTGAAACGACATTCTAGTATTCGGATCCATTTTGGAGTATATGAATAAATGTAATATTGTGAATGCGTACGTTGAACCTGCTTAACTGTTTAAAATGATTTCCAGCTTCTAAACCTATTTCTATCAAATCTAGAAGACATAGATTCTTATTAAAAACTCTTTGAATCTTTTAATGTAGGGTTGCATTATTATATGCGCATAATAAAGTTAGGGATGACACAATGCTTGTAGATAAACTTCTTCCCATTTGAAGTTGTTCTGATTCTTGATCCTAACAGATAATTCAATGGGTTTGGACACAATTTCAAGATAGCGACACTTAAAACATATAACTTGTCAACGACCATTCTCATTCATGTTTAACAGTGAACATCCAGGTAAAGTCAAAAAAAATAAAAAATCTTACATTAAAGACTGGAATTTTCAATTTACTATTTTGAAATTATATTCAGACCTCAGGGAAAAAAAAGTAGCAAACATTGTAACAGTCATTTCGTGTGATGGACATTACAATCGTAATAGTATATAAATTGAAATATATTTTATTTGAATTTCTAATGTTTGATGTGTGACGCATTACGAATATTAGAGCGGCGCTGTCCCACAACCACCCCCCCCCCAAACCTGCCATCATAACTAGTGTAGGGACTTAGAGAGACACGTGGTAGTCGTCGTCCCCACAGAGAAAGGTCAAGCGGATGCAACCACGCGCTTCCAAGCCATACACTTGTCGCTGATGCGTAGCCCTCCCACTCCCACCCCCTTCACCCACCCTACGCCTCTAGCAAGCCCGTGAGATCTGTTGAACACCGAGATATCACAAAATAATCATGTGTATTTTGCCTGAAGTCAAAATATACACACCGAGAAACAGCTGACAGAGTAAGCTATGGAAAATATCACCACTTCTCCCGCCCCGAACCTTCACGAACCATGGCACGTGGCTGAATGGCTTTGTACTGAAGGCAACCACCTCCCCCCTTCCCACAATAAGAGAGACACATGCCGAGACTTAGGGAGGGAAGCTAGGGAGCATATAAACCTCTTTGCAGGAAGGTGGGGACGAGTTCTTTATTACCGAGCCGAGAGGTTAGTTCGAGGGACAGTCAATTATTACAGCGCAGAGAGGTTAGATCAGTAGACCATCGAGCAGTCAGTTGAATATCGCTGTGCAGAGAGAAGTCAGCCACGCCGAAGGCGGCCGGGGGGTGGCGGGGAATCGGACCCTCGGTCACGTCAGTATGTCAGTAGAGCAGTCCCGGGGAGACGACAGTAAATGCGGGCCTTTGTCAAGGCGATCCACTTCACCGGAGCTCATCCCCAGCTGGCAGCATACCAGCACCAACAGCAGAGTAGTTAAGTATCAAGTCGCTGCCCAGAGAAGCCCCCCCTCCACCACGAAGTCGTCAGCAGTGAATACAAGTAGCCAAAATAGAGTACCACACCTCGGAAGTGTTGCTGTATGTTTTTTTGTTCAAACTCGAGACAACATAATTATCCAGTTAAGTGAAACATCAAAAGACTACCTTATTAAAATACCCTCAACCTTCTAGGCACCTTATAGTCTATGCCTGGAGCAAATAACTACGACTCTATAAACCACACTGTATTCCACAGTAGCATGGCATCAAGTTAAATAGACACGACCAACGTGGGGCCTAGATAAGCACGCGTCAGTTAAGTTGGCTTCCCCTACGTGGAGCCCAACCCTGTCAAATTAAATTGGCGCCCTGACAGGTGGCGTAGCATCATGGTGGTTATATCAAAGTGATTCGAATTTGTAGGTATTTGAGCTAAAATATATGTTTAAATAAGGTAATTTAAGTGATGGTAATTATCTCAATAAGAGATAATTGGAAAGTCACTGGAGTTATTGAATTCTCTTGAAGCTGAAATCGGAGGAACAGAAGGGAAACTTTTTTTCAGGGGTACCAGAGAAGAGAAAGCTTCCCGACTTCAAGAAGCAAGCTAGCCATGCCTCTGACAGGCTTGAGAAAAAAATAGGCGTGGTTGCTGATGTAATTAAAATAGTGCATATATAACATATTAAGACAAATTTATCCCGAGGTCAGAATATGTTTGAGTCGCAAAAATGGAATAAATGGTTCATGAGAAATCGGTAGACAGAGGCTCGCCTAAACCAAACATTATATGAGGTTGGCTGTTTGGGCTGCCTTTGTTTTGTTGGCCGGTATGAGTTGAAGAATGGCCGTGGCGGGGAATCGAGGGGCTGCGATAGGCAAGGACGAATGTCAGCCCAAAGGTGGCGCCGTTCCTCGGTAGTAGAACAATTCTAAGGAAATTCACAGTTTAGTTGGCATTTCGAAGTATTTAAAGTCGTGACCATTTTATGCGCGCATGACATTATAGTGTTTATTGTCGGTTCTAACTACAAGACACTAGGCAAATTATCTCTGTGCATCGATTCCGGAGCAACATAAAATTGACTTAAATTATTTTATTTTGAATTGAAACCCGAAATATTAACTATAATTTTTCGAGCAGTGAAAGAGTGCAAAGCCAAGAGTCGAGTGCATTACATAATCGCCGGCACAAGACAACATCTCGGACCTGTACTTCAATTGGAAGAAATTTTCTTAAGCTGAGATCAGTGCATGAACAATTAGGCCTTCATAGAGAAACAAGATTGTTTCCCTCTATACGTAGTAAGAATCTCCCGTTTTCTTTGAAAGAAATTCGGAAAGTTACTTCATCCTGCCGCATTAGTGCTGAAGTCAAACCTGGCTTCCTCAAATCGAAACGTCATCTCATCAAAACTACACATTATTTTGAGAGACACTGCATAGATTTCAAAAGTCCTTTACCTTTAAGTTCTACGATTTGGTATCTTTTGATACACATAGATGGACATTCCAGATTTCCTTTTCTTTTCTCATTTCACTATACGAGTGCTGAAATAAAAATATTAAAACTCAAGTTACTTTTGTATTTGTTTGAAATTCCCGCATGTATACATTCTGACCGATGCTCGGACTTCATGTCACGAGAGTTGAAATCACTTCTCTGTGCTTTTGGGGTGCTACAAGTCGAACTACACCATCCAATCCTGAAGATAATATTATTTTCTTGCTCTAGGTGTGAAACGATAATGGCCAAGGTGTTTTATTTAACTGCACAACACTTAACATTAACAAGATCTGTGATATATATAATTACTTAAAAGAGCTTAAAATCCATAATGGAAGTAAAACAAATAAAATACTAATATGAAGAAAAGGCCTAATTTCCTTTAAACATTATTTTACAACTTATTTTCATGACATATTAAAGATATTACGTTAAAGTGTATATAGTGCTAAAATGTGATTCAGCTGTTGAAGTTTTCCGAATGACACTCCGATAGCAAAAAACAACAACCTGATCCAAGGAAAAGTCATAAATAAAATAATGCAAAGAGGTTATTAATTTAATGTAATTTTTTAATTATTGATATATATGAGTTTTATAAAATCGGAAGTATTTATGTGCTAAGAATGGCATTTTAAATGTTATACTTTATGAAGAGAACGCATCACATAAAAAAAATTGTGGAGAATTAACAATGCACTTTGCATTTTCGGAAAAAATTATGTTAATAACATGACATTGAATTACAAACAGGAAAGAAAATGTAATGAATTTTGTGGAAGGATTCAGTCGAATATTATTATAAAATATTTCTTTCTTATTTACATTCACCACAGTAACCAAAATGATTTTGACCAAAATCTAGCGTGATTTCAAGATGCATGCAACACAATTTTAAGCTCACTAAAATATAAAAATATAATTCGTTAATCAAGTTTTCAGAAACAGTGATCCCTCTTTTGCCTCTCTATGAGAGCAAAGTTGGCAAACGAAAAAAAATAAGTGTTAAATATTTTGGAGAACACAAGCGATTTATTCGAAACGAATATTGCAACAGGAATTGAAAGTAAAAGTAACCGTACGCCAATCGAAAAACAACCGAAAGAAACAAAATTCAATAAAACCAAAACTATACTTCATTGTCACCACGTAAAACTACAGACAGCTCGACATAAGAAGAGATCAACTGATATCGTGTGAGTTGAAAAACCAATCAATTAGGTTATATAAAAAATATTTCCATACCTAAGTGCGAAAGAGCACAACGTATACTCACCACATACGCAATGTACAAAGAGAAGGGATGACAAATACAAATGAATAAAGCAACCGATTAGTGGGGGAGTCCCTTCCTCGCCACATGTTGACCATCTACTTTGATGTGGCGACGTTCGGAACTGATTACGTGCAGGACCTACTTTTTTTCAATTAACTGAACGTTATGTCATTAGATTTGTTTGGGACGTAATATAATTTGAAACGTACTGTATGTCGGAATACTAAAAGGACTGTTTTGACCATCCATATCCA
>NQII01006383.1:22467-88396 GCA_002778355.1 Clitarchus hookeri
AAAATGTTTATTATTTTTAAAAATTAAAAAGTACGATGTTATAGTTTATAGGAAAATACGTGGTTCACAAATCTTGTATCCATATATTTTTATAAGTGGAGTATGTAAAGAAAACATGTTCAGTGTATGCAATATACAATATAAATTATATTTAGAACATATATGTATATTTATACAAACACACAAAATTAAAGACAACCCATTTAAAACTTTTTTAATATGTTCCATTATACAAAGTTTTGCTCGTTAATAAACACACACTTTTAAGTATTTTTTCTGAAACATTTACCTTACTGCCACAAATATTAAGCTCTCAGAAATAAAAAAATTTAAAATTGTACATGGGCGCGTGTTGTAACTAACTTTTTATTACCATATGTGTACTGAAACAGGTAAATAACAACACTTACCTGTTCAATTTCAAACACATTAATAACCGTAGATCTAATATTTGTAGGGGAGGGGGGTCAAAACAGGCAACCTTTCCTTAGTACTACAATTACAAATATTTGTGATAAAAACATAAAATATTATATATCAAATTCAATATCTTAATTCAGATGTAATATGAACCCCAAGATCTAAAAAATTAAACAAATAATATATAGGAATGGACCATGAATTAATTGTATTGATTGTTTATAATTCATGGTGAATAAAACGCAAATAATTATAAATATTATAACTAAATATTTCCATTGCGAATAGCTTATATTAATGAATATATTCCCATTGTATTTAATAAATAAAAAGTAAACCATTATTTAATAATGTAGTTGAATATTACGTCATACACGTTTTATTATTCTGTGCATAATGGAAAAGGAAATTCTGTGTGTAATGGAAATTGGTCATTTAACAAATTATATTTGCCAGAAATATATTTTGCTGGACGTCATTACTGTGGTTCAGTTATTAATTNAATTGGTCATTTAACAAATTATATTTGCCAGAAATATATTTTGCTGGACGTCATTACTGTGGTTCAGTTATTAATTAAATTTAAGGTGTTTTTTTAGAATCATTTTATTAAGTTGACAAACGTTTGAGATTGAGTGAAAGGAACTATGTTAGATAAAAAACTACTTTCGGAGGAGACATTGCATGTGCGCCGATAACGTACTGTGTATATGAAAAGCAAACGTCAATGGGGCAAACAATTTTTTTATTTGTAGTTATTTATCTTATATATTTTGGAATGTTTATAATTTAAATAATATAAAAAAATCTACAGCCTATAAAAATTATTTAAATAATTTATATTTTATCACATTACTTAAAATAATAAAAACAGGTAAATATTTCCAAAAAGTTTTACAAATTTCAAAGAAAGTTCAATTTTCAATACCAATTTGGTCTTTAACTGAGAAACATTAAAAGGATAATGTTAAAGTTTAAAAACAGCCAGGACTGCTCTAGCAGCAGCAGCACGTAAGAAATATATTGATACTAGCGAACCGGCCCGGCTTCGCACGGGTGCAATTTCGTTATACAGTGATACACTATTAATAAATTGGGAAAAGACAATTCATTTATGTGAAAATGGAATTATGAAATTATACTATATTAGCCTACGTTTANATTAATAAATTGGGAAAAGACAATTCATTTATGTGAAAATGGAATTATGAAATTATACTATATTAGCCTACGTTTATAACTGATTACGGCAACCCAAAATGAAGAAAATATTTTTTTTTACCCGATAGCCGAGACGTAGGGTATTTTTTTTGGAGTGTATTTGTGCAACTATCGCGTAGTTACCACATTTCCACTTTCGATGTATGAAAATAAAAATGTCAGTTTCATCAAGTTCTAGCTTTTAAAAAAGCGTACCTAGGTACTACTTTTTGTGCTTGGCTGAGGGATCTTAACCGATCACCAAAGTTAAGCAACGTTCCCAGCGGCACACATTTGAATGGGTGACCGTTTAGTGGCATAATATCTGAGCGCTTCCGGGTTTCGGAGGGCACGTTAAATATTCGATTCCAGTTGTTATCGATTGATAGTAGTCGTTAAGCCGTTTCAGAGGTCCTTCGGTGGTCTGATAAACCCTGACACCAGAGAACAATTATATTTCGGTCACGTTCCCAGCCGTTGCAGAATTACGTTTTGTTGTTATTCCACAGGAACCTTACAATTTACCGTTATAAAAAGTATCCTATATATTATTTTCTATACGTCAATTAATATTTTATGTAAGTAGTATTGTGTGTGCTATCTTTATTTATAATTCGGAAAATAAAAAGTTTCTTCTGTGATATATTATACTTCTTTCTAGACCTTCGATNTTCATGTTTTAATCACCAAACAAAATGTTGCATAAAACGAAGCCATCTGGTGGCGAAACGGAGTTCGCCGGGTTTGCTAGTATATATATATATATATATATATATATATATATATATATATATATATATATATTTGTTTCATACCGTGCGACTTCCTTCTTTTTCGTTTTCTCACCATAGAGCATGTAATTGCCTGGGTTTCCTTGTTTGAATCCCTGTTCTTCTTAGAATGAAATAAATTTTATCCGCCGTTTTGGGTAAGTTTAGCTGCGGATATTTTATTTTCGTTACCTGGTAATGTTTTGTTATGAATCCTTTTCTTATCGAAAGTATTCTGTAAATGTAGCGATTTGTGGCATAGGCAGATGATCAAGTGGCCAGCCATTTCTTCCCGAGTAATGTGAGTCGTACACCCATTCGTGGGATGGCCGTTTTGGCCATAGTACAACTACTTTCTGCCGTCAGACCGCAATATCTTCAGAAATAACTAAGGAATTATCTATCAGTTTTTATTTTTGCCTATTTTCCGGAGAGAAGAAAATCTTATGAGATCACTTTCCTGTCTGTGTGACTGTGTGTGTATATTATGTGTGTGTGTGTATGTTTGGGCTGTGTGTGTCTATGTATGTGGGGTCACCTACTCCACCCCCTTTTCAAATTTTGAACGCATGAACCGTATTTCACCAAATTTAGTACACATGTAATGCATAGTACGGACACCTTACTTTTATAGTTTTTGACCACATTGAGCACTTACTATCAAAATGGTGGCCATTAAAATTTTTGGGGTGATATGTTATATCTCGGAAACCATTAAACCGAATTCAACCAAATTTTGTATCCCGGTGGTGCATCAAGTAAAAATTCAATTTTAAGATTGATATTGTTGTTTGTTTACCATTTAAAAAAAAACGTCAAATTAAAAAAATATTATTTTACATTACCTATCGATAAATATTAAACCAATTCTCACCCAATTTGGCACGTAAATAATAATATAATAGGCCAAGTAAACGGAAGTTATTGAACTTGATCAGGAACATATTTTCAAAATGGTGGCCATAATTTTTTTTAGGTTTACTGGGTATATCTACCATACCATTTAAACGATTTCAACCAAATGTTGTTTACTGGAAGTAACTGAAACAAGCATAATATATAAACATATCAATATATATATATATATCAACACACAACCACTTTTGTCTGCCATTTTGGAAGATAGTGCTATACGAACAAATAAATATATTCTCTCATATCTCGGTAAAAAATTAACCATTTCCTACGAAATTTGGCAAATAAGTCTTACTGATGCAGATTATACTAAGTAATATGTTTTAGAATGCCAAACATTTATTTTCAAAATGGCGGTTATATAGCCATTTTAGCGTGGAATGCTATATCATCGAAATTATGTTTTGAATTACAACATAACTTTGTATGCTGACTGTACATGACATCTCGCCTCCACCGAATAGAAGAAGGGATTTAGCAGAGGGAGACTGCCAGTAACATCAGCAGTCATCACTGACTCTTTATTAAAAACAATTGAAGACTCTCTTGAGAAGGTTGGAAATAAGACGCCTCCAAAATAAAAGCAAACAGAAAATTTAAGAAATACGATAAAATGAAGAACACCCCAAAACCACTTCTAAACAGCAGCAGTGGCGACGATTCTTTTAAATCAGATGCCCCAGCAGTTCCTGATTGTGACAACTTTGACAATAATCAATAAGGCGATGATGTTCAATGCAAGTTTCGTTGTGGACATTTTTCTGTGATTACAAGAAGAGAAATGTGGGTCCAATGCGTTCTATTCAGTGAATTGGCTCATTTAGACTACATCAGAAGAGAAAAGCAACAAAGGTTACAAATGCAATATTTGCCATGATAAATAATAAATAAATAATAGAATATTGCTCTACAAAACCTACATTTTTGCGNTTACAAATGCAATATTTGCCATGATAAATAATAAATAAATAATAGAATATTGCTCTACAAAACCTACATTTTTGCGATATTATATTAATAAATGCAGGGTTTTTTAAAAGAGAAATGTAGGTATTCCATATTGCCCTCAGTATTCCATTTAACCCTCAAATTATCTTTTCCATAAAAATAGTTTTGTGAAACGTATAAAATTTTATACTCACAACAAGGCCATGAAGAACATCACTTTATTATTTGGTACATTTCTGCAACGAACCAAGAGAGATATGCCTTAATTTATGGCTTTGTCGTGTAAAAATGAGTATTATTTCGTTCATGATGCAATTACAAACATGCTACCTGCATCTTCACTCTTTCAACTCGTTCGCTACCGAATTTACTTACGAGGTCAAGTTATGCAATCAAGGAAAATTTTACCATACTCTGTACTATCGTCGAGCGTGCTCCCTGAAGCAAGTGAACAATTTGCTAAATGCTCTGTGTTATAAGCATAAACAATTCGTAAACAAGTGGTGCATGGGCTTTTCGCAAGTATAATGGTTCATACGGCAGATACTGCAAACACCGAACACTTATTCTTAGCTGTGTACGGTACCGGCCGTAAATATCCTTCGTGGACGTATGCTCGATATTGAACATGAAGTCTTAGGAGATAAATGTTTCGTTGAAACGCTTGTTTACCATTGAATGCCCGTCACAGAACAATTCAACTTCTAACACCCCATTTTTGTCTAGTTTTCAAGATACAAATAAAATAAAAGTAGCAAATTTCACATTATCACGGTTTTGCGATAACTACGTCTCAGGTAAAGCAATAGAACTTTCATATTTCAGAGCATACAGTATACATTTCAGCTATAATTAGCTACAGTAGTGTGTGTTTGCAAAATATATTACAATAATTGACCTTTAGTGAATTTTTAACTTGTAATTCAAAAGCTGCATATAATTTCTCAGGGTTNAAAATATATTACAATAATTGACCTTTAGTGAATTTTTAACTTGTAATTCAAAAGCTGCATATAATTTCTCAGGGTTAAGTGCGACTTTCACCATTTTGTTCTTGTCTGACAGCTCGATTTTCTCGTTGGTTGGTACTCTTTATCTATTAGTCTTGATGTTACAATCACTTATCCTCTAAATTTCCCACACGCCACATTTGCCTTTCTATTGGGGAATGAAAATGCCAGTTTTATTACTACAAATCATCACAAGTAGTTTTTTATACGATACCATTGTACTCTGTCCTCTATACTCTACATGGCCGTAATCTCGCATTTTCTGTTACAGTCCATTGAAATTCGCTTCCAACTTTCCGCAGGGAATTCTAAAGTTCCACTTCCATAAAATTTATCCGCATAAAGTAAATAAAGCTTAACCGAGAGTAGANGAATTCTAAAGTTCCACTTCCATAAAATTTATCCGCATAAAGTAAATAAAGCTTAACCGAGAGTAGAAAATTACACCAAAGGGATAGCACACCGTATTCGTGCGCAAAAAGTGTAAAAATATTTAANAAAATATATTACAATAATTGACCTTTAGTGAATTTTTAACTTGTAATTCAAAAGCTGCATATAATTTCTCAGGGTCAAGTGCGACTTTCACCATTTTGTTCTTGTCTGACAGCTTGATTTTCTCGTTGGTTGGTACTCTTTATCTATTAGTCTTGATGTTACAATCACTTATCCTCTAAATTTCCCACACGCCACATTTGCCTTTCTATTGGGGAATGAAAATGCCAGTTTTATTACTACAAATCATCACAAGTAGTTTTTTATACGATACCATTGTACTCTGTCCTCTATACTCTACATGGCCGTAATCTCGCATTTTCTGTTACAGTCCATTGAAATTCGCTTCCAACTTTCCGCAGGGAATTCTAAAGTTCCACTTCCATAAAATTTATCCGCATAAAGTAAATAAGGCTTAACCGAGAGTAGAAAATTACACCAAAGGGATAGCACACCGTATTCGTGCGCAAAAAGTGTAAAAATATTTAANGCTTAACCGAGAGTAGAAAATTACACCAAAGGGATAGCACACCGTATTCGTGCGCAAAAAGTGTAAAAATATTTAATATAAGAACTACTTCCGACTAGGCATTATCAACAAACACATTTTCTTCCTCTTTGTATTTGTATTGCAAGGCTGTGAATTTTTACCTCTACATTTGTCACCGTTCTATGTTAAATTTTCTTTGGCGCGACTAAGGAAATGTGGGACCCGGAATTTTTACAGTAGGCGTGCGGATTGAGCTGACGATTTGTGGAGGGCATTAGCTGCATGGGAGTTCAATATTTGACTTCCGCAAATCACGCAGTTTAGCTGGCGTGATGCGGCCCGTCAATTGCGAAATGCGTGTGCTCGGGTGGCTTCTGGCTAGCCCTCCGAGGTCTTCGGCCTGCGTCTCGCCAGCCAGCAGTTGTAGGTTGCGGGACACGGGGACAGGCGTGGTTTTTCAGTGGTGGAAGAGTCGTTGACAAGCCTCTAAACTGTACGGACGCTCGGGCTCGGGAGCTGGTCTGAGTCCACGACACAGTTTAAGCCTAGACTAGGCGCCGGCTTTGCCTAGGGCGTGGTTGTGTGCTTTGTGAGTTTGTGGAGTGCAATCGCGGGAATACGAGGATGTGGGCGCGGGCGCGTGAAATGGCGATTTCGGCGATATCACAGTGAAGGTTGTAGTGCGATGTGTGGCCGGACTAGTCTATGGAGTGCCCCCCCCCCTTCCCCCTTCTAGACGGTCGAGAGAGANCGCGGGAATACGAGGATGTGGGCGCGGGCGCGTGAAATGGCGATTTCGGCGATATTACAGTGAAGGTTGTAGTGCGATGTGTGGCCGGACTAGTCTATGGAGTGCCCCCCCTTCCCCCTTCTAGACAGTCGAGAGAGACAGGTAAGGTCATCGAGGGACGTAGAAAATCGATATGTAGAACTTTGTTAAGTTTAGATTAATCTAAGATCCCCTCTTAACTTTAGTTAAGGTGTTTAGTTAACTTCTTGTACGGGATCCTCTTGGCAATGACACTCAAACTAAGTATTACACAGATAAATAATATTTTGGTGTCTAAGTTAAGTTTAGCCNGATCCTCTTGGCAATGACACTCAAACTAAGTATTACACAGATAAATAATATTTTGGTGTCTAAGTTAAGTTTAGCCCAGTGACGTAAAGAGTAATTTATATTTTGATTAAAATTGCACTCAATCAATTTATTTAGTTGTTTTTTTTGTCATCCGGAGAAAGATTTGTAATTCATTAAATTTGAGTCCTCTTTTTTTTGTAAAGCCTTTTTAAATNGATCCTCTTGGCAATGACACTCAAACTAAGTATTACACAGATAAATAATATTTTGGTGTCTAAGTTAAGTTTAGCTCAGTGACGTAAAGAGTAATTTATATTTTGATTAAAATTGCACTCAATCAATTTATTTAGTTGTTTTTTTTTTGTCATCCGGAGAAAGATTTGTAATTCATTAAATTTGAGTCCTCTTTTTTTTGTAAAGCCTTTTTAAATAGTAATGCTTACTTTAAATTAAGTAGTTATTTTTCTTTATGAGTAAGGATCACACCCCTCCGCCCCTAAGTAAATGGCTAAAAGGTTTTAGTCCTAAATCTTTAGTGACCTCTCGCAATTAAGTGAAGGAAAGGAACATACGGAAGTAATAATGTTCACCTCTGTCAAGGGAGTTTACAGCTGTGCACCTGACTAATTTACGTGGCGATGCGGTTTGCAGATATGTTAAAGATTAGGAGGAAGCAGACCGCATTCTTGACATACTTTATTTTGCGGAGTTGGCCAGGTAGCTTATTCTGTAGCTGTAGATATTTGATTGGTCTACACAGGAAGTAATTGTCTGAAATGGCATTAGTTAATTTTATTTTAAGTTTATTTTAGTGCCTTGCCGATATGGGAAATAGTTAGATATTAGTTAAGTGTGCTAGTGTTTTGAATGTGCAGTTAGTTGAAATGGAGCAAAGCTAATAAGGATAATTGTAGCAAGAAATAAGCGTGTGCTTATTTTCTAGTACACACTGTGAACAAATAAATTTATGTAGGGTAGTAGAGACCCATAATATTACATTTAGATTATATATTAAGTGATAAGATTGAAGTAAGGTCCAATAAATTGTTAGATGGGCGATAACCAAGCAATTAAGGGCCAAGTGAATTGCGTGTTGAATAGCGTTAACTTTGTATGAGTGTCTGTGCTTTGTAAGTAGCCCAACTCCCAAAGGGAAATGAGTAAGTTGGAAATTTTTATAGAGAGAGAAAATTGTAAATTTGTGGCATGGGCAGTTTTAAACGTGAAATTATATTTGCAGAGAATGTTATTTGTTTTGAGTAAGTAGAAATTTTCTTTCGCATTTGTGATAATCTTTTGGAGGTCAGAGTTTAAACGCGCGTTTTTACAAGTACTGTTCTAGGAGGGGAATGGAAACACACTGCGGCAAGAGAGCAAAATGTCAAGAGCCTCGACGAGGCTGTAACCAGAGTAGAGATGTAGCTGCGAGGGACGTGACTTCCGTCCTTGTCAATCACCAACAAATACTGTCGGCGCATGGCATCGTCGGCTTGGGAGAGCAGTTGTCAGCCAGGACCTGAAGATGTATCAAAAGTTAAGTGGGAATTGATTTTAAATGGAACTTTTGGCTAAATGTGAGTTCGTGCAAATGTTAAGTTTAGTTTTTCTTTGTGCATTGACTGTGTAGGTTTGCTTGTTTGTTTTTCTTTGTTTTTCTTTGTGTTCGTGCCCCTGATTGTTTTTTATTTTAGTTGGGGGTTTTTTTTTAGGTTTTGGACACAAAAGGTGGAGATGGCCAACTGGAGCGACTTGGCCCACAGAGAGAGAGAGAGAGAGAGAGAGAGAGAGGGAGAAGAGTGGCCAGAGAGTGCGAGGTTCCCCGCACAACCGTTTATCGCGCTGAAGGAGGGAGATTGTACTGTCCCGGAGCCTGGCAAAGGGGCAGACGGAGCCCCACCCTCCTCACATCATAGATAGGAACAGGATGGTGTTCTTCAGTCCATGGCATGGCAGAGGGAAAGTGATGCCACTCTAGCGTTGGTTCCAGGTGGACATGGGAACGGTTGGCTGATCCAGCAGTGTGTTTAGATCGTTGGGACTCGGGGTCTACTGGACAAACTCCTGGGAGTCGCCAGAGCGAGGGATGACCTGAGACTACAGGACCTAGCTTCTTTTGAGATAGTGACTTTTTTCAGTATTAAGGTTGACTAAGGAGTGGTCTAAGTTGCTGGCACCTGAGAAAGTAGGTAAGCAAACTCGTGGACGTATCCAGAGTGAGAGGCGCCCTTTATGACAGGACTTAGAACTACTTGATTGTTTATTGTTTTCTCTTTTGGCCGTGTGAAAATTGTTACATTTGTTGCTTGTTTGATTCTATTTATTTAACCTAAGACAGGGCTAGTGCCCTGGAAATGTGTGTATCTGCTTATGAGTGTTGCATGGTCCTGGTGACTGAGATGACAAAGACAGAGAGAGATAAAGAAAGAGAGAGAGCAGGACGAGGCGCAGACCATAATTGCTTCTCTGTTGAGCTGAGTTTTATTTATTAATTTTCTGTTTGAAAAAACTAAAAATAATGTGATTATGACAGGCTGACTGGAACAGGGAAGCTTTAAGTGTATTTATAGAGAAATGTTTTTTATAGAGAAAAAATATAACATTTCACAGCTTGGAATTTTAAAGGCGACAGTTAACTTGAAGAAAAAAAAAACTGTATAAACTTAAAATTTATAATGATATATAAACTTTAAAAATGTATAAATAAATTTGCGGTTTAGGAATTAAAATATTAAAGTTTACCTTTGTATGAGGGGAGGGAGGATAATGTTTCTAGCTCATTAAAAATGACATTAAATAATATGATCTTGTTTTATTTGTGGATTTTGTGTGTTTGCATGTTTGTGTTTTTGTAGGACTAAGCAGCTGGTACTTGCAAAATAACTATTGATCTGGATAGCCAAGTAATTAATTGAGATTTGTTAACTGAGTCTCTTGAATTAGCTTTTTTTTCGGGTTAACATTTAATGAGTAATTAGAGACTTTTAGCTTGCTGTTTTTGTCGCTGAGGGATGATGTTTACTGCGGGTGGGTGGTTTGTATCCCCCATCCCGTAAATTGGTGTTCAGTGTAGCACTAACTGAGAAAGTGAGCGAAGGGTTTTTATTAAGTGGTCGGCCGTGTGGAATTTGTTTTTGGGAACTATTCGTTGAAACACCGTAGAGTGAACGCCCGCTGTGTTTAAGACTCCTTTTGAAAAGAAATTGGACTTAGTTATTTGAAGACTGTTTTATTCTGGAAATTTTAACTGCTACCCTAGTCGTGATTTTAAGTGAGNGCGACAGTTAACTTGAAGAAAAAAAAAACTGTATAAACTTAAAATTTATAATGATATATAAACTTTAAAAATGTATAAATAAATTTGCGGTTTAGAAATTAAAATATTAAAGTTTACCTTTGTATGAGGGGAGGGAGGATAATGTTTCTAGCTCATTAAAAATGACTTTAAATAATATGATCTTGTTTTATTTGTGGATTTTGTGTGTTTGCATGTTTGTGTTTTTGTAGGACTAAGCAGCTGGTACTTGCAAAATAACTATTGATCTGGATAGCCAAGTAATTTATTGAGATTTGTTAACTGAGTCTCTTGAATTAGCTTTTTTTTCGGGTTAACATTTAATGAGTAATTAGAGACTTTTAGCTTGCTGTTTTTGTCGCTGAGGGATGATGTTTACTGCGGGTGGGTGGTTTGTATCCCCCATCCCGTAAATTGGTGTTCAGTGTAGCACTAACTGAGAAAGTGAGCGAAGGGTTTTTTTTAAGTGGTCGGCCGTGTGGAATTTGTTTTTGGGAACTATTCGTTGAAACACCAAAGAGTGAACGCCCGCTGTGTTTAAGACTCCTTTTGAAAATAAATTGGACTTAGTTATTTGAAGACTGTTTTATTCTGGAAATTTTAACTGCTACCCTAGTCGTGATTTTAAGTGAGGACTTGGAAATTTTATTGTGGTAGATTCTTGGAAGGTAAGTATAACCAGGGAAGCTACTGTGAGTTGGTTGTAGGAAAGGGCGCCCCCTTGTTCGCTGTGTTCCAGGTCGTGGCTGCAGAAGAAGAGGAGGCGTCTCATGGAGGAGGACGTGTGTATGGGAGTGATGGAGTTCACTGCCCGGTGGGACCCTCCTTCACAGTGCGGAACAAGGAACGTGTTCCTGTCAGCTAGGCTGGTGTCTAGCGTACATCGCTTCGCAGAGGACGGGTGATCGCTGTCTTGGTAGGACGTCGGAAGTGACCGAGGCAGCAGTCAGAAGTCGGCACGTAGGACGCCGAGGTGACGAGGAGTTCGTCAATGTTTCGGAACTCTCCCCCCACCCCTAGGTTAGGTCGAATTTTCCCCTACAGTATTGTCCTGTTTGTTGTGTTAGGGTGGGCTTGTTTAAATGATTAGGTGTTTTAAGTGATAATCGTTTATGAATTATCTATAAGAAATTGAATGCTACAGGTTAGGGTCTCTTGTTTCGTTTGTTTGAGTTGTGAATTTTTGGAAATGGTGTCCAGCAGTGGTTAATTTTGTAGTGTTTTCCAGGTGTAAAAGTCATTTTGTTATTCCAGTGTATAAGTCTTTTAACTACTTGTTGCTGTGGAGTATTTATGGATGCTGTTGGTGACTGTGCGTCTTAGCGGGGAGCATGCTGGGAGATAGAGTCTGCCGCCCTGGAGCCGTGTGGAAAAACGACTATAACCAAGGGAGATGTAAAGCAACTTGTCGCATCAGTTACTGTTTGTAAGGTATCCCAGGGGTCACCGCGTCTCCGAGGTAGCTTCTTCGTGAAGTCACATGCTCAGCAAACAGAGCAGTACACTGTGAACTGCAAGACATAGATAAACGACTGGCCTATGCCATTTTAGATGAGGAGCCATGGACAATGTAAACGAGGAAATGCACGGCTATTAATCAAATATTTGGGAACCTAACCGCAAATATTTTATTGCCTTTATTGTGGATATGGATTGGTTTTAGTGTTGTGTCACATATACTTCTAGTTTAGGTCATCCTGTTGACATTTTGGTAATTAAATGGGGCTGGAGCTTATACCACACAGGCACACAGATGGAATTTTATTTCTATCGTCCAGTTTGTAACACTTTTTGACTGTAAACACAAACAAAACACTGCGTTCCAGGGTCGCTTGTGAGGATACAAGCTCAGTTGGCCAGGGAAAATTGTCCTGCTGTAAATTTGGACATCTAGATTTTTCGCCGTTCTGTGTTGAATNAGATAAACGACTGGCCTATGCCATTTTAGATGAGGAGCCATGGACAATGTAAACGAGGAAATGCACGGCTATTAACCAAATATTTGGCAACCTAACCGCAAATATTTTATTGCCTTTATTGTGGATTTGGATTGGTTTTAGTGTTGTGTCACATATACCTCTAGTTTAGGTCATCCTGTTGACATTTTGGTAATTAAATGGGGCTGGAGCTTATACCACACAGGCACACAGACGGAATTTTATTTCTATCGTCCAGTTTGTAACACTTTTTGACTGTAAACACAAACAAAACACTGCGTTCCAGAGTCGCTTGTGAGGACACAAGCTCAGTTGGCCAGGGAAAATTGTCCTGCTGTAAATTTGGACATCTAGATTTTTCGCCGTTCTGTGTTGAATNACAAGCTCAGTTGGCCAGGGAAAATTGTCCTGCTGTAAATTTGGACATCTAGATTTTTCGCCGTTCTGTGTTGAATTTTCTTTGTCGCGACTGCGGAAGTGTGGGACCCGGAAATTTTACAGTGCGTGAGGCGTTGGCGTTAAAGTTAGCTGAAGATTTGTGGAGGGCATTAGCTGCATGGGAGTTAAATATTTGACGTCAGCAAATCACGCAGTTGAGCTGGCGTGATGTGGCCCGTCTATTGCGAAATGCGTGTGCTCGGGTGGCTACTGGCCAGGCCTCCGGGGTATTCGGCCTGGGTCTCGCCAGCCAGCAGTTGTAGGTTGGGTGACACGGTGACAGGCGTGGTTTTTGAGTCGTGGAAGAGTCGTTGACAAGCCTCTAAACTGTACGGACGCTCGGGCGCGGGAACTGGTCTGAGTCTGGGACACAGTTTAAGCCTAGGCTGGGCGCCGGCTTTGCCTGGGGCGCGGTTGTGTGCTTGGTGAGTTTGTGGAGTGCAATAGAGGGAATAGGAGGATGTGGATGCGGGCGCGTGAAATGACGACTTCGGCGAATTCACAGTGAAGGTTGTAGTGCGATGTGTGGCCGGTCTAGTCTATGGAGTGCCCCCCCTCCCCTTTCTAGAGGGTCGAGAGAGACAGGTAAGGTCATCGAGGGACGTAGAAAACCGATATGTAGAACTTTGTTAAGTTTAGGNCTAGAGGGTCGAGAGAGACAGGTAAGGTCATCGAGGGACGTAGAAAACCGATATGTAGAACTTTGTTAAGTTTAGGTTAATCTAAGATCCCCTCTTAACTTTAGTNTCGAGGGACGTAGAAAACCGATATGTAGAACTTTGTTAAGTTTAGATTAATCTAAGATCCCCTCTTAACTTTACTTAAGGTGTTTAGTTAACTTCTTGTACGGGCTCCTCTTGGCAATGGCACTCAAACTAAGTATTACACAGATAAATAATATTTTTGTGTCTATGTAAAATTTAGCTCTGTGACGTAAAGAGTTATTCAAGTTTTGATTTCAATTGCACTTAATCAATGTATTAAATTGTAATTTATATCCCGAAAAATATCTGTAATTGATTTAATGTCAAGTGTTCTCTTTCTTGTAAAGTCTTATTAAATAGAAATGTGTCTTTTAACTTGATTTATTTGTGAGTTTGGTACTCCTCCCCCCTTGATGTATAAGTAAATGGTTAAAAGATTGTAGTCCTAAGGCTTAGTGACCTCTCGCAATTAAGTGAAGGAAAGTAACCTGCCAACCAAGCGGGTCGACAGTAATGCCCCTGACAAAGAGTATTGTGATGTAGGTTGCAGATATGTTAAAGATAAAGGGGAAGCTGCCCGCATTCCTCACAATATAATTTTAAATTAAATTTTGTATTTGATAGATAACGTATAGGTAAAAGTTCAGTTTAACCAAAGATAAGGTATTTGTATTTGAACATATGTTTAAACGATTGTGATACACGACGTATTTTAGAAACAACTGAGATCGTCATACATGAGGCGATACTTCAAAGGTTTAATTAAAAAAGTGTGAATAAACCGCGAATAAACTATATTTCAAACAAAGTGTAAAAAATCCCGTTGTGATCTTCTCCTACAGTTGTGAGACTTCCGGAACGGGAATTCCGATGTTGTAATACAGTTTCATTTGTTACATAATCATTTTCATGTAGTGCTTCTAATAAACTTCCACATTTCTATTTCCCAATTGAAGAAGATTCCTCCTCATTTTCAGCTGTGCGTACAGTTCATTAAAAATAATATGTTCATTTAGAGACAGTGTCATACCAGTTTTTACAAGACCAACTATTTTAAAAGAAACAAAAACTTAAAACGTTAATACCGTATATCTAGTTTTTTTTAATGTGTTCTGTTTTGTTACTTACCTTTTCACGTATGGAAATTGCATTTATAATTATTGCATTTTCAAACTGGTAATTATATAAAAGGCCTAAATATTGTAGCTCTTTATCTCCAAATGAAAAGGAAGACTGCCCAGATCGGTCACATGAAATCCCATTGCACCGCTGCTTCAAAATCCTCGTAGGCAGGGTCTTGCCGTTTTGTTGGACAAACGTAAGACATTGCTTTAGTCCTCCTTGTATGTGTTGTTTTCTTTTTATTTTCTGGGGTATTCTTTGATATATATATATATATATGTAGACGGTGATATGCCTTGAAATCAATATATTCAGCGAACTGGATATATAATTTTACTGTCGGTTGGGCCTGATGACTCGGTGGCCTTATTTTTTCCTACTCGTACGAAGTCGCAAGTGATGGCTCCTACGTTGCCCTACATTTACGCAGATAGTGGTTGTAGTACGGTTGAGCTGAACGATCATTCTTAGAACATCACAATGTTCTTCATTAAATTCATAATGCGCATCTGCATCATTAACGTTTACTAGGTCCTCACTCTTACATCCAGTACTATCAACATTTGATTCTTTATCGTAATTTTGAGAGTCTGTTAATTTGTATTTGTCATAAAATGCCAAGATTTCCAATGATCAAGATGCCCTAGTTAATTCAATTATTTTTTCCCCTTTTGTTAACGAATAATGTTATTTTAATTTTTCTTCCTGTTTTTTAATATTTCTTTAATTTTTAAAAACATATCTTGCTATAGGTCACTATTACTAACCTTTTTCATTAAAAGGTTTAATCGGCTTTTCAGTGTTATATAATTCCAAATAAATAAATAATATAGTAATACACACACACGCACACACACGCGCGAGATATTATAGAAAAACTACGCTGCCCGAACTTTTTTGTTTATCGATATTTTCTCGGTGCCATGTTAGGACAGATAAACCTATATGTTATTGCTCCGGATTTGCCAATCCGTCAGCTAATCTAAAATAAATGTTAGAGTTATTGTTGTCACCATACCAATATTTCTCGTCAAACTGCTTGTTAGGCAGAAAATAGAAAGAAATCATAACCCTGGATCGTATCAAAATTCGTTTGACACACATAGGGGTTTTTCGGATAGGCCATGAGGTCCGCTTATTTCCCTACATCGGCTTGACACTATTTCATTTAACACTTTGTGTATGCATGGTATATTAATTTCAAATACTTGCGATTTCTTTTGTGCCGTGCACAAATAATTTTCACACGGTGTACAGCAAAGACCTTCAATTTCTATAATACTGATGACGAAAGTGTTGAATGCAAAACTGGGTAGCAATTAAAACCATACAATTTAACTATTTATCTTAAAAATCACAAGTTTCTTCACCAACAAACAAGATTTCAGCTTTTTCTTATAGGCGCAAATAAAACAAAGTAGTGAGGGTCGGTCATAAGGATACAAACCATAGCCCTCACTACATAAAACCACAAACAATTTTATAAGATTAAAAAATAGCACATTGACTACTTGTATTGAACCAAACTCTAAACTTAGCACGATGGGCCATGAGCGTTACTTTCATGAAATAAACCAATCCTTAAAAAACCAGGGCGATTAGCAAACACCTTAAAAACTTACACATAATAAAACACAATTCATTAAAACGAGATGAATAATACTGCAGTGAAGCGGCTTAAGTTAATGCCAAACCAGATTTAGAATGGCGACCGAAAGGTACTTTATAAAAACCAAACTTCTCAATAGTACACTCCAGAGTAAACACGAAATGCCACAATTAATAAAACAACCAAACTAAAAACATTCAAGAAGCCAAACTCGGACACACAAACTTATGACTCAACATAATTTGAAGCCCCAGAGGAAGTGCTCTACATGACAATAATGATGTACACACTAAGGCGTGCAGAAGGGAAGTAGACGGCCGGCAGTAGTCGCCGCCGCTAACGTAATCAACAGTAACAAATTGCGCATGCGTGGGGAGGAGGGAGGATTAGAACCAAGAAGCAACGGGCAGAGAGGAAACAGGAGAAAGAAGCCCAGCGCGAACACGAGCTCGCCTCCGAACATCAGCGCAGATGGCGCCACAGAGTAGAAAGCACAAGCTAGTGGGGCGATTTTCTCACCTTCCACAATTTAAAGTTATCGCTTGGTCATCCCATTTCAATAATAACAATTATTCCGACACAAAAAAAACAATAAATCCAGCGTACATTTGCGTAAAATGAACAGCTGCCAGGTAAGCTGATGCTTGCTCGCTGCCGTGCATTCTCGGTGCACGCAGCAGAAGCCTGGCGAAACTGAATGCATTCCGTCCACTCACAAGCGATTAGCAAGGGACCAGTTACACGCATACTGTGGCGTCAGATGCCAAAACAGGTTTTAGTGGTGGAAGTGTAAATAGTAGGGATGTTCAAGGTCACAAATTTACTCGCTCGTTTCTGTGGTACTAAACGGGACTCGCTCAATCACGTGAGCCTAAATCGTGCGCAACGTCGGCCCAAAGATCCAAGGCTCACGGTTGTCCACGGTGCACTTTAAATGATTGGAATGAATGAGACTCGATATATTCCAACTCGCTCGTTCGCCCAGATGACAATTATTCCGCCTCCTGGCGTGCTTTTGCCACGACATGCAAGTAGTAGGGTTTTGGGCATTCAGGCTGAGAACTGCGGCACCGTAGCGCCATCCACCATATTGGAATTTCCAGTTTTTCACTTAAAATTTCCCATTCTAACACAAAAATCACTCCATAAATAAATTATTTTACCCACAATTCCCTTTTCTCTCCGAAAATTTCCCCGTTTTTCCAAAAATTAGCTTACTCCTATATGTGGCTGATTTCTCGTTGTGGCTGAATGTGTTATAACGTCAGCCACAATAAGAAATCTGAGAAGCCGATAAAAAAAAAATCAAAAATTATTAAAAAATGTAGTTATATATTTATACTTAACATTTTTAAGGCGTAAGTATTGACTGACATATATCACCGAACTCATATTTCAGGACGCAAACGGTTGTGATGTAATATCGATTATGTAACCCAATGTCAGGACAACCATATTCAATTTAAGGGGTAAGCCTCTACCCGCTGCCCAGCACCTTTTCCCACACCACTCTCGTCGGTCAGGCAGGGTAGCTGACCTTATCAAAACAATCTTAAAACGATTATACATCTAGGAATCGATTTATTTATAAATAATAAGAATAAATTTATCTAAATTTATTTTACTTATCTTTTTAAAAATGCCCAAAAAAAAAACCCACTAAAATATATCGAAAATAATATTTTACGCAAAACAGGTAAATTAAAGTTAAATTATGTAAATTTTACACTTAAAAAAATAAAATTAATGAAGAAATTGGGATTTGATATATCAAGCTCTCTAACGGGAGTCGGGTGATATAACCACTGAGCTACTTAAGCAACGATAGCAAAACTTTCTTAAACCTGGTATAATAGGCACAAAACGAAACCCTATCATTCCCTTGTGCAATTACATTAGTTTATTAAACAATTTTTATATGTTTTTTCAATCAATGCATATATGGCAAATGGCCACATTTATTATAGAGCTCTTTCAGTTTAAATTCATTGTATTTACCAATGTGAAAAATTTATAAAAACGAATGTTTTAATTATAACATTTCGTTATTTTGAGTAGTGGTCTGAATCATATGTGCCAATGTTCACATTGATTGTTTTTATATATTCTTTTTTAAATAATTGTTTTGGAGACCACAATTTTTTGTCGAACATAATTTGTGATCTTTTAGGTTCAGGCTCGTGAAATTCTATTTGCAAGTATCATTTCTAGCTACAGGAATATATGTTCATACCCTTTATAACTATAGCTATTAGCCTATATATTTGCTTCATAGTGATGTTTTTAACGAAAACAGTTTATAACATACTAGTTAAAATATACGGTTAATAAAAATAATTAAAATTTCGCATTTAAAATTTATTTTAAAATATTACTACAAAAGCACTCAAAAAATACCAAAATCATCACCACACACACCGCAATCAATACCACAAGCACCACAATCAATACCACATGCACCACAATCCACACCACATGCAATCAATACCACATGCACCACAATCAATACCACAAGTATCACAATCAGCACCACAAGTACCAAAATCAGCACCACACACATCACAATCAGCACCCCACACACACTACAATCAGCATCACAATCAGCACCAGATGCATCAAAATTAGCACCACACATACCACAAACAGTTCAAAATGTATCACAATCAGCACCATATGCACTATAATCAGCACCACATGCACCATAATCAACACCACAGACACCACAATCAGCACCACATGCACCTTAATCAGCAACACATTCGCAACATGCACTACAATCAAAACCATATGCACCACAATCAGCACAACAATGGGAACCATACACAGCATAAATATGTGTCATTAATGGGTTATTTAGGGGTCCATCAGGTGTTATTTATTGGTAATTTATGGGACATTATGTGATATTAGTTGCTATGGTGTAGATTGTCAGAGCAGATGGAATGGGTGTTTGGTTATGGGCTGGTTTGAACTCTATTGTTGATTGGTATACTTACGCTATGATATATGGTATGATTGGCATGTTGGTGGTATGGATGAATTGGGTTATTCTTGGGTCATATAATATTTTATGGCTGGTACATTGGATGGTCTACTATCAGTAGGTTATGTTATGTTGACACATGTTAAGGATTATTGTGATATACGCTGGCCTTGAATGTATGGTTGCTTGGGTAAACGCGATGGTGTCTGACTTTCTATTCTATTTGGCTATAATGAATTTTAATGATAATTCTGCTTGATTCCACTGTTCATCTGTAAGAGTAAGGTGAATGTTACTCTAAATGTTTATTAGCCGCAGTCTGATTGAAATGCGTTTCTGATGTCTGGAGATGTCAAATTTTTTTATGTTGCTGAAATAATGCTAGGCATGTAGGACATCTGAGTGTTTAGAATAAGTATGATACTTATCTGGACAATGTCAGGTTAGGTTTTGTTAGAATATTTTCGATTTTTTCTGGCCTTTGTAAGGTTAGGTTTGGTTTTTTGGGGAATGAGGGGGGAAGGGCGGGGGGCCTTTGAAAGGTTATGTTATGTAATTTGAATGATGGCAGGGATGTTTGTGGTTCGGCTGGTCTGAACTCTATTATTTCTCCAAACTTGAGTTATAGTGGGTAGAACATTGAATGTCACGGCGCGTGCTTGCGAGTATGTAAGGAAATGGGTTACATTTAAGAATGTTAGTTTTGACAGTGGAAGTCGTGAAATACACTTTGTCTCAGCTTGTGTAAGTTTCTTGACAATGTTTTTGTAGTAATATATTTTAATAAATTTTATACACTAAAATGTAATTTTTTTCTTATTAATCCTATATCGTAACCAGTCTGTTATAAACTGTTTTCGTTAATAACATTACTATGAGGCAAATATATAGGCTAATAACTAAGGTTATAAAGGGCTTAAAAACTTTTCAAAATGAAAAATACAATGAATTTAAACTGAAAAAGTTCGCCATTGACCATATACGCATTGATTGAAAAAATTTATAACAAAATGTTTAATACATTAATGAAATTGCACAAGGAAATGATAGGGTCTAAGTTTGGTGCCTATTGTACCAGCTTTAAGGAAGCTTTACTATCGTTTCTTAAGTAACTCAGTGGTTAGACCACCCTACTCCTTTCGAAAGCTTTGAGGTTTCAAATCCTTATACCTCCATTGGAAATGGTTTTTTTTTAATGTGATCACGTGTCACGGGGAAAGTGTAACATTTACATAATTTAACTTTTACAAACCGATTTTGCATTAAAAACAATTTTCAATACATTTGAGTGGTTTTTTTTTTTTTTCATTTTTCTCTAATTTTTCAAATAATAAATATGATCAATTTAGATTAAATTATTTCAATTAATAATCAATGAATCGATTCCTAGATGTCTGACCGTTTTACGATTCTTTTGACAAGGTCAGCTGCCCTGCCTGACACGCGAGTTTGGCGTGGGAAAAGGTGCCGTGCAGCGGGTAGGGGCTTACCTCTTAAATTCAATATGGTTATCCTGACATTGTATTACATAATAGGTATGTCACCACGATCGTTTGCGTCTTGATATGACGAGTCGGGTGACATATAACACTCAATATTTACTCCTTAAAATTTGTTAATTATAAGAATATATTTAAATTTTTAAATACTTTTGGTTTATTTTATTTTATTGTCTTTTTATATTCCTCAATGTGACTGACATTTCAACACTTTAATCCAANTATATTTAAATTTTTAAATACTTTTGGTTTATTTTATTTTATTGTCTTTTTATATTCCTCAATGTGACTGACATTTTAACACATTAAGCCAAAAAGAGGAATCATTTAGCCTCGTCTATGAGCAAGCACTTTTTTCACAAATGTTTGAAAAAACTGAAAAATTTTGAGGGGAAAAAAATAAATTTTGAGAGAAATTCCAGGAATTTTGTTTAAAATGATTGATTACTGAAATTGTTTTTCTGGTAAAATAAGATATTTTGAGTAAAAAATTTGATGTTTCAAGATGTCGGACGGTCCCATGGCGCAACAGCCCTCATCCCTGGTCCCCGAAGGCGCATTGACTACTCGTGCACTCTCTCAATTTCACGCTCCGTTCGCAAAGCAACGTTTTTACAGAGACACAAAAGATCTTTCATATATCGCGATATGATTAGGTGGTAACAGAGAATGTAACACATAGTTAATAAGTGAATAAACATTTCCTACAAAACTTTATATTTATCCTTTGAAGCAGATGGAACCATCGAACAAAATAAATATAAAACACAGAGTCAGCATTGTTACATATGGCGTTTCTTAATGCTGGTTTCATTGGAAACTGCATATCTCGCAATACGTTTGCTGCGTAGATTTGTCTATAAGTTGCCCCTGCACTTATATGTTCCTGTGCAAGTTTCAATAAAACCATCACCGTCAACAAATACAAATGGTCATATGTCTTTCCCACACATCATTACACATTTATACGTTACACTGCATCTCACAGAAACTGGTACACGAGCAGAGGCATCGCCTGCTGCATTTTGTTCACTGCGAAAGTGACGCTTTAAATGTGTTGTCTCAGAACCCGATTAAATTGACGTACAGTTGCGACGCTGAACGAAACCAAAAAGGTGTTTCAACGTAGCATCTCTAATTAATGCAAATTTACCCCACACCTCACTTCTTCCTCTTTTTCTGGCCACCTCTACTTCAAACGTCCCTTCCGTTAACATCCTGGAAACGTCCTCACTTATATCGGAAGCCATTGCGTACGCTCGCGTTAACACGTAAGAAACAATCCACTTACGACTGCAGTGAATACACAATACTCACGTGCCTTTACTGTGTAGTTGTGGTGTCAACGCTGTGCGGCAAAACCGCGGAAGCCGAAGGAAGTCGGGTGTGGGTAGGGAAGAGGGGAGGGAGGCGGGTGTGTGTGATAGAGCAGTCTAATTTGACAGCCCGCTCGTTCGCTGCTCATAGTATGTCGGGCTGTCCGCGTTTTTGAGTACTCGAATGACCACATGCGGTTCGAGCGACCAAAGTGCAGTTTATGAGCGAGTTAAACCTAACCATTTTCGAGAGCTCGAACTCGTTTTATATTACCGCTCATTTGTATCCACATCACTAAATGGAATAAATAAGGTGATCAAACTAGCTCAATGCGCATCTCTAGTAAATAGCAAGAAACAGGGTACAACAGAAAGGTAACGCCAGCTTATCTTGCAACAGTTTACTACACGCCACTGCCAGCGTCTCACAAACAGGAAACAAAACAAAAAAAATTAATACTCTAAACACGCACTACATAGGGCATACAGTCAACACGTGCGATACACACATTACATGCACAGAAATGAAACAAGAACTTACGCTACTAACAAAGACGTATCTCATACATACATTAAGTAAATCAGTACGTAGACAAAGAAGCGCATCTCGAGTTACGTTGGTTCGTTATAGTATTTTACTGTAAATTCAGAAATACCTGTCAAAACGATATTTCATGGCAATTGATGCTCTTGGATATATGCCACTTTGGGACATTACAGATTTCGTTGCGATGATTACAAATGTAGACGTAATGCATTTTGATAAATTTTTTTTGGTAACTTTGCCACTTTTTATTTTAGCGAAGGTGTATGAATTCTAATAGGGTAAAAGGTAATTTTAAAACTGAAAGCGGGCTATTTATAAATAAGCAGTAAAAGATTTGAATATTTTTGAGTAAAAGTCTAGGTCCTTTGCTTTAACCAACACGATAACTTATTTTTTATATTCTAATTATTAGCGCCTGAAACTGAGACTGAGGGAGTGGAAGTGGGGAGGAGTTCATCGATCTATAGCGAAGAGCTTAAAGTTCGGTTTCCCTACTCTGGTTGACAGTGTCTCCACCGAATGTGTGCGGAGCGGATAAAGCCAATTAAGAGAGAGCGGAAGGGAGTTACAGCTTAAGATGTTACCGTCTCCTGGAAGGCGAGCGAGAGGACTTGAGTTTGTGTGAAACGGGATGGCTAATGGTTTCGTAATGACATATTCAACTCAAGATTTTCTCGGTATTAAAGTCAATTCAAAACAACATGGGCTATTCCTTAAGAAATATTAAATGGGGCATTTCCGTATTGGTTATTTTCCTAAAATATATATATATATGTTTTGCAATTTTTTTATTTTCCCAATATAATTTTTTTCTTTGCAAATTTTTAATTTTTATAAAATGTAAATTCGGTTTGCGAATTATTTTAGGAGGGACCGGATGCGATGAGTGAGTTGTATTGACTGAAAGAAATTTAATTCTCACATTATTTCAGTTTCCAAATTTGTTATTTCTTGCTGAGCCAATTGCCAGAGGGAAATCGCGGAGTCTATTGATAATTTAATTTTCATCAAATTATATTATGGCGTTTTATGAGAAATATAATGAATAAAAATGCCGAGATATAAGTTACACATGTAACATATTTTAATTAATATTTCGCATACCCATTTTACTACTTTCTAATTTTCCAGTCTAAATTGCACCGACATGTCATCATTGTAAGTGACAATGAAAGGCGTCTGCTAATTGAAATACGATTCAATATGCTTAGTAAATTCCACTGGATCAACACAAACAATACTTAGACAAAAAAAATATTTATTTCATGAACATAAGTTCTTGCTGGTGACAGAAATTATTTTATTGATATATTTTTTAAGAAATTAACAATGATGTACATCACTATTTGGACACAAAATTCTGGAATCGTGCTTTTATTCTTTAAAGTGCCGAGAAATATTCCGTTTCGCCTGATATTGTAGGTTTTGTGGTAAGAAAGAAATTTTTTTATAATATATTTTCCTTTTTCTTTTTTTCTTTTTGAAGAAACCAGTTGCAACGGCATTGAAATGTTAAATATTTTGTTCTGAAACATTATAATGAGTTAAGATATCTCTTTCTTACGTACGCGTTCAGGGAGAGATTAGTCCAATCTATTTTCAAAATGTGAGATATTATTGTACTTATAATTCTCAGAATACGGTGACCTCCGTGGCTATACTAGTTGAGGTATAACTTTCGTCCCACAAAGTGCTAAGTTTGATAAAAAAGAATGCCGTGGGTTTTTTTTCTGTTTTAAATGTGTGTTTCGGATAGATTAGTATGTAAGCGACCTTCCGAATACCTGGTAAAAATTTACAGGACACGGCAATGAAATTACCCCCGGCCTCATATCTACCTACTGTTTGCACTCCCTTAAGTGTCTCTGCACTGTACGGTTCCTTGATCTTGAATCCTGCCAAAAGAGTCTCTCGAAGCTATTGCAGCACACAGTACTTGACGCATGCTGTTGTTAATTTGCTGAGGCGCGTCCACATTCAGGAGTTGCGCTTCCTTGAATCCATGCGTAAGTGATTGTTAAATTCTTTACAGTTTATATCGTTTATATGTTATTTTATTATAAATAGTTTTTGAAGTAGATTTCGCTATTCAATTTTTCGTGCATCACTTATGCTTACCGGTTTCCACGATTGTGTCTTTTAACACCTTGGCCACACATTCAGTCCAAAATTTGTCTTCAACGAATATTTATAAATAAGTGGCAGAGACAGGAAGTACGTCAAGAATTTATTTGAATACAAGTCAGGCTTGAAACACAAGTTCATTTTTTTACCATCCCAATTAATATATAACTCTGAAAAAAGTGGAGACAATAATACAGAAGCAACAAAGTACAAGTCCAATCTTCAGACTGTGTAAGTAAGGGGATAGTGATCATGTTAAAATAATCTTGAGAATACAGAAGACGAAGAAACCAGGCACAAATATCACGTCTGGGTAAAAACACACATGTCTTTAATACTTGGTCTTGTCGTGTATGATAGGGGTGCATCTGCTGCTCATGCAAAATTTTCCCCACCGTCATGTGTGATGAACCCAGCCCATGTGCAATGGCACGGGTTCTGGCCGATGGTTGATCCCCGACTCGAATAAGAACGACTTCCTCAAAACGTGTACGCATTTTGGGCTGCACACCACAGTTCCGAAAGGTTGGCATGAGTCTTCCTGTATCCGGCAAGCGCTGGACGATCCTTGCGAAAATGGGATGTTCTGAGTGCCGTCTTTTGGATATCGTTCGCGATAGATTCTGGAACCTAACCTGCCACTGCACTTAGCTTCTCCATAAATCAGTCGCATATCGGTAAGCTCTCTAGGTGCGTGCCTATCCATGATCACTGGAGCATTGGCGTTCACGTCTGAATGTGGGCCATTTACCTAACGCTACTGGTGTGTAACACATTTACCAAATCAACCTCACTGGTTGACTACCGCCAAGGCAATGAGATACCACCCCATAAAAATATGAGGGCTGTCTCTTTGCCCAAAAAAGAAGGATAATGTGGGCCCGCAAGACCATTTCTAATTTCTTTGTGTTCGTATCATGGAATTGTCAACAGGCAAAAATATAAGGCCTATTTCCTTTTAGATATAACCACACACTCATTGTCATCGCACTTTCGAACGTGCATAACACAATACCTAACGTTTCTCACGAAAAGAGTAATATTGATAAACCTCATTTATGCCATATTACGTAGATTGTTGTTCAATAATCCAATTTCCGAACGTTTTTTGTTTAAACTGAAGATTTTACAATACAATTTTCATAATATAACAGTATTTTTCACTGTTTTGATTGGTAGATGTTCATAACAAAATACGTAATATGATACTTTGCGGTGGTATCCCCGAGCATCGCCGCGACATTTACAGAAACATGTGTTTCATCAGTACACCAGGCATCGCTTGTATGCAGTTGGTGACTCGCACAGACGTATGACTAGCACTTTTGCTTTGCAGGTTTAAGATTAAGCGCGCGCTACTGGTGTTTCACTAGAGTATCGCCCAGCTACATATCCTGTGTAATGTAGGTTGCTTACCTGTCAGGCCTCAGGCCACTCACATTCTTTTTTAAATAAGGTCCGCATTATTTTCTGGAAAACGGTTCATCTGAGAGTGTTGCGACTTGACCTTTTATATTGATTTAAACGTTTTGATTCATAAGTCATCTTAACAAATCACATATAGCTTACTGTAAGCAAGTTTAATGTAATCAGAGGGTGGCAACCTATATTTTCCTAATGAGGGTGTGGGGCAGCGGTGGCGTAGTGTCCAGGGCGCTCGCCTCCCACCACGGCGATCCGGGTTTGATCCCCGGCGGATTCAATCCCAGATTTTTGCATGTGGGAATTGTGCTGGACGATGCCGCTTGCCGGCGGGTTTTCTCGGGGTACTCCCATTCCCCCCACCCTTGCATTTCAGCGTCGCTCCATTCTAGGGTTTCATTTCTGTCATGCCCGGGGATGACTGTCACCTACGGGTCCCAGCTGGAAAGACCGTCACTCGGAGGGTGTTGCCTTGCCCTGGGTGCACTCCCAACACGCCATTTATTTATTTTTCCTACTGAGGGGGAGGATATTACCAAGCACACTGTCAGGGGCATCAGATCTCCGTTATTTGCTGATTTGTTGCTTCATACAAAGTAGTTTATGATGTGTGGAACTAAACGCATTTTAAAACGCAATTTTTTGAGGCGCCTATCTCTTTTAAACATCCATGCGAACCATATGTCGCATTTATCTTTTATGCTTGTTTTTCCTTGCTCAAGCATATATCTCGGATTGTAACACACTTTCATGCATACGTTTTAAAAACACTAACGACAGTGAAAAACGCAACATCAAGAAGGACACATGTGACTGAAATGAACTTTATACCACAGATTAGGTGCAAAATAATATAAAATTGATTAGGATTACAGAAATGTACCTGATCTCTGCCCTCCTGAAATATGGCATGTTGAGTGGTCTGAAAGAGGGGCAGTACCTCGGGCTCTAAAACTTCCTTGTATAGCGGTTGCTGTTCAGACTGCCCTCCGTACGTAGGAGTCAAGATCGCCTGTTGTATCCAACCGACACACTTGGAATTTGTCCACTACGGCGCTCCACAATGCACACTGCCAGATTGCAGTCACCACGGTAGCGTCTTACAAGTATGCGGCCATCACTGTAAGGCACGTCAAAGCGGAACTCGTCCGAAAACACTACATTTTGCCACTCAGCACGCCAGCGACGGCGTTCACGTGCCCATTGCAGTCTGAGGCGTTTGTGGTTCAATGGCATGCGTGTTTCCAGTCCAGCCCGCAGCAAACAGATCCACACCTGCTGCAGTGCTCCAGTGTCAATCCAACACTGTGCACGAGGCTCTACGGTCCGTTATAGCCATGCGGACAAGATGGTGGTCATCCCGGTGCTGTGGTCACATCGCGTGGTCCAGTACGCACTCGTCGCTGCGTACGACCCTCTTCTATCGACTAGTTCCACACACGCATCACTGTCGTAGCAGAATATCCTGTACGTGCTAAAATGTCACGGTATGACAAGCCCGTTTACCGGAGACCGATCATTGTGCCACGGTAAAACTCACTCGTATGCTGATATGGTGCCCTTGGACGTTGACGAGGCATATTGGCACTTGCTTCCACTTTGTTTGACGGCTCTTCACTGACTGAGCTTGACGTAACACTGACCTATCCGGTCACACACGAGAGTGCGCTGCTGGGCCTACGTGTACGCCATCTCTCTGCAATCGTTATCACTTATTGATGGTACACTGTTCTACCCATCCTCCGAGTTTGGATTCATTAGCGGTATTATTTCTTGGTGTTGAAATGTTCACAAACAATGGCTTGTGTATATATTGTATAAAGGGAAAAAAACTGACTGACTGACTGACTGACATATCAACACCCATCCTCATCCATTTTTCCAAGAATCAAGAAATTCTGAGGAAATATTTATTACGTATTGTTGGCAGTCACTAAGGAGGCATTTAATCAAAATTCAACATTGGTGAAATGGGGGTCATAGTTTGCATGGACAAAAATATATGTAGCTTCAACAATTCTATAAATTTTGAACCTTCATTTCATTCCACTTCTTCCTGTTTTACTGTATGGATTCTATTTTAAAGACATGGTTACTATTTAAATATTGTAACGAAAACATGTATTCGACGCGGACAAAGTCGAGCGCAAAAGATAGTATTATTTTATACACACACACGCAAACCTACATGTATGATTCCCGTAAACTGGATTAAAAATTGTATTATTGATATTAAATTTTGTACCTTGTGTAGTTCTAATAATTTTGGGATATTTTTAGACTACGAATGTCGAAACAAGAATAGCGCTTAAAACAGGGCTCATGTACTAGAATAAGTCGTGAATGCCCTTGCAGTTAGAGTAAGCAGATATGTAAAAAATATTTCACTTCTATTTTTATCTCAGAGGTTGATAGTATAATTTTCTAAGCGCATTATTTATATATTTTTCAGATTGCGCTTAAATGTATGTCTTGTAAAAGCGTAATACGTTTGCTCAAACAAACGTTGTTTATGAAAGAAATTGGGAGAATAATTTTTTCATAGCAATAGTGAAAACAGCATAATTTATTACGTCTATGTTCATGTGTGAAAGGAAAAACGTTCGGTAGTAGTGTGGAAATGCCACGTTAAGTGCGCTGCCTAACAAACCTGCAGCCACAGAATCTAAATAGAGAATCAACGCAAAAAAAAATTTCTCAATACATTAACTTTAAAAATAATCGTTTCAAACAAAAAAAGTATTCTACCTGACATTTCTTTAGAAATACTGGCACGTAAAGTTATTATGCCAATTTTATATTAAATAGTTTTTTTAAATTCAATATTAAGGGGGTTAGTCCATGTCGAATTGTTTTATAGATTTTACGCTTCAAATTCAATTTCAGGAAGTGAATTACAATTTTTGGCAATACAAATCACGAATAATACCGTTCTCAATGTTCTTGAATTGTCACATCTTCTCTGCATTTGATATTTTCTAGCTTTAACAGCCAAGGTAAAATAATTGATTATTTTGTGGGAGCGACTAGAGAGGTCATATTAGCTACGTACGGCAGTCTTAAAGAAGAAATTTTAGAAAACTCATTATGTTATACCTTATGTCATGTCGTCCGAAAAAAAACCCATCGAAAATCTACATTTGCGGGTAGTAGCCGGAAAAAAAAATATCCAAGATGGCGCAACCTGATCCCCTTAATATCTATATTTTAGAACAAAATTATAAACAAATAAAACTTTTTGATGTCATCCTGATACGGCAGTTTTCTCTAAGAAAGCTGCGTTAGAAAAATATTCACCTGAAAAATATATGTGCCCCAATACGATGAAACAAAATTATGTAAAAAAATATAAATAAGCATTATTATAGTGTTTATTACTTCCCCACTTTAGGAATAATGGATCTAAATATTTTGTCTATAGGTGTTTATAATTACTTTGAGTTTAAAAATTAATTTTCTTTCACAGTACCATTTTCATATATTTATAATATACTGATTAAATTTTAAGTTTTAAATATATAGGTATCCAATAGTATGTATCTATAAAGCCCGCGTACATCCAGACTAATAAAATACATGTCACGCTTTTGATTATGAGGTTTTTATGCTCTTAACGAAGTTATTTTTAATGTAAAAGTAATTTTTACTGTAGATCTACTTGTAGGAAAAACAGAGCGTACATTAACAAAATTCTGAAAAAGTTTCCTGGAAAAAATTGACAGGCGGTTTATCTCGGTCGTCCCTACATGCTCAGGTTATTTTCTGGATTGTGTCAGATTTGGAATTGTGGTACTAGCCTAAACAAATGAAGCCACTGGATGCCGAACAGAACGACGTCACTTTACATGACTTTTTTTTTTTTACAGGAGATTGATTTCCGCTCGTGACAAAAGTTGCGTGGTCAAGTGGAGCGAACAGCCACCCTCCTACTCTGGTCCCACCCCTCCTGACGGACAGCGGGCGTAGTGGCGTGTGTGTGCGCATGTGTGAGTGTGAGTGGATCCTCGGTGACTGTGTACCAACGTCATGGGGCCCGTCCGCGCACGAGAGGCGGCCACGGGAAATACACGACCCGACAGCCAGACCTCTGCGCGTGATACCCCATGACATCGGCCAGGCTGTATCTGTCTGGCCCCTCCATGCCCTCCTCTCTCCCCCCGCCCCCTCAAACCATCTAAACGCCACGGGATTCGATCCCGGCACCCCGGCCCCGTCCTATATTAGCCGGCTGGCCACGCCCATCGGAGAGGAGTTTCATTGCGTCCGTGTTGATGCATGGCGAGTCGCGGAATTGCGGTCGCGTTGTAATGAAGTCGTCTGTCGCTACAAACTGTTTGTTCGTGGGGGCGACAAAGACAAATGTGGCCGCCGGAGTGAAGGAAGGGGGTGGATATAATCGGCCTGGATGGATGGCTTTCATTATATGAGATTTCATCCCCTGTTTTCTTCGTCTACCTCTCTCTGATGTGTTCGGTCACTTAAAATAAAAAATTACATAATTCATTTTTTTTATCAAAGTTTAAACATTTGGTTCATATTTGAGTAGTAAATAAAACACGTATTATTTCCATGCATTTTATATTCAACAATGCGATAATTTAATTATTTTCATACAAACCTTGCAGACACATTGCCGAAAACATTTCTTAAAAATAAGCAAACCTTTCCCATAAGCCAAGTACCGACGCAATTAATTACCGAAATAAATCCATTAATTTTGAACAAAATTTAAGACTACAAATAAAAAAATTTAAAATAATTTTTTTTTTAAATTAATTCGACTGTACTTTACATATAAGGTAACAAATATATTTTATGCATTCAGAATTGTCAATANCCCTGTTTTCTTCGTCTACCTCTCTCTGATGTGTTCGGTCACTTAAAATAAAAAATTACATAATTCATTTTTTTTTATCAAAGTTTAAACATTTGGTTCATATTTGAGTAGTAAATAAAACACGTATTATTTCCATGCATTTTATATTCAACAATGCGATAATTTTATTATTTTCATACAAACCTTGCAGACACATTGCCGAAAACATTTCTTAAAAATAAGCAAACTTTTCCCATAAGCCAAGTACCGACGCAATTAATTACCGAAATAAATCCATTAATTTTGAACAAAATTTAAGACTACAAATATAAAAATTTAAAATAATTTTTTTTTAAATTAATTCGACTGTACTTTACATATAAGGTAACAAATATATTTTATGCATTCAGAATTGTCAATATTGTGCAATTATAAGTAAGTTATATTTACACAGAAAATGTCAAGGAATTTTCGATGTCAGTGAATTAACACACATCATATTGTATATATCGTGCTCTGGAGACTACAAAATTTATAATTGATTTTAAAATTTATTAAAATTTTATATTCTAAAGCCTGAGAAGCAAATTAATGACATATATTAATTCCTTCTTTAAACGTACTTATTTGTTTAACTTCTTGTTTTTGTGTAAAAAAGTAGGTTCTCTGTACCGGGAGTTGGTAGTCGGTAATGATAATTGTTAGTTACTGGCAGTGAAAAATATTTCATATAAAGTTCATGTAACAAATTAACAGTAAATTTTGAAGCTACAAGATCAATAAATCAGCAAATGCTCGGCATTTTTCTTAATACTTTCAGCTTTAAATATTTCACAAAATAATCAGAAACTGTGTTGAAATTCACACAATTATTTTAAATAACGAAATATGCTTAAATATAAAAACAATAAAAGTATGTTTTTCTCTGCTCTTGTATAAACTATACATTAAAGAATCTGCACTGTAAATAGGAGTGTGCGCGAAAACTCCGCCGTCTATGTGGTTTCTATGGTGTGTATGGTATGATGTTATTTTGGTCTTTGTAGCATCTGATATCTCTGTTATTGGGGTGCTCCGTTATCTGTGTTAAATAGTGTAACTATGTTCTTTGTAATCTCTGGCGATTTTATTGTCTGTGTGATATATGTGATTTGTATGTTATTTACGTTTTTCATGGTCCAGATTATCTTTTTTTTTCATGGTTATGTGTGTGTTTTGTGTGTTCTGTGTGGTCGTTCTCAACGTGGTCTTTATGGCTTGTATAGTCTTTTATCAACATTATCTATCTAGATATGGTGATTTGTTGCTTGCGTGATCTGCGTGGTCTTTGCGGTCTGTGTTTTGTGTAGTCTGTGCGATATATTAGGTCTATTAAATTTTTGTGGTCTATATGATTTATGTTTCACGAAAGAGAGGTGAGTTAGTGTATTTTCAGAGATTTAGTAACGATATAATCAACCTGGGGCTTATGTTTTGGGAACTAATATTTATTTAACTGTAGTATAGAGTGAGTAAAAGCATGCATAGTGCTAAGCTTGACGGATGAAATACGTCCGAATCTAAAGTGAGTGTATTAGACTCTTTCTGCGAAAGGTTACATGAGAAAATTGGTAGTTGCAGGGCATTAGTTTTGAATTATATTATGTATGCGAATTTTTAAATTGCACCTTTTTTCAGACTCCCGCAATGTAAACTTTGTTAATTACGATTGTGTTTATTTAGAGATCATAGAGAACTTCTGTAGTAAATTTGTGAAAATATAACTTAAATTATTTGTTCAAGTTTTAGGTGACTGGGTTTAGGGAGTGTTATACAACTTGTTGAAGTATTTTTGTAACGATGATATTACTGACACTCCTTGTGCGATAATAGATTTTCGTCTAAAAAAGACAAATTTATAGGTGCTTTTTCGTACTGACTACAATGTCTCTAATAAATAAAGAAAATAACTATTAATAAAATTTAGTTTTTGATAAATTAGTCACACAAAGTACTTTTTTACTTCCCATTGTTACACGCGCATTACCTAGCTGAAAAAATTAATATGCCATTAAAATTACTGTTTTTTCGCGTAATGTTAATCAGTATGACAAGTGAAGCATTAGTAATTAAATAATTCGGTCCATTCGATTGGGGTCTCACCTTGCGGTAGCAAGATTTCAACCATTATTTGTCCTCATAAGTGTATTCTAAAAAAATTACAGTTAAGTTGCAAGGGGAAAGAGAAAGTTAAAAATGAGGGAAGGGCGCATATGAATTTGCCTTTAAGTGGTGGTGTTATTTGCTAAACGTTCGATCACATTAACATCAATTTAGTGTTGAGTGAAAACAAACAATTTAGCCAATAACCCGATGACTGAAGGCACTCGTCAGGTGTTGGTTGAACCATATGAAGGTAATTGTATCGTGTGTTCGTTGTGAGTCCCGGCCTGAAGTGTTTGCCGAGTGAGTGGAGAAGTGACTGACTTAAAGCATAAAGTAATATACGCAAGTTTAAAAAATGTAAGTTTAATTAACTTATAAAAACGGATTTCTTATAAAGGAAAATGAGAGGGAGAATTCAAAATAATAATAATTGAACAATGTTATTTAAACATGAATGCAAAATCATGAAAAATGTAGGAGGCGGAATGTAATGGTCCCTCACATAGAACAGTAAAATATATTTTTCGGGGATTTTCGGCTTTTGCATTTTTTATTATTAAGTAAAAATTCAACGAATGCCAAGGTTGTTGATCTTTGGGGCAAGTGTGTAACCAAAAATATTTTTTTAAATATATAATTGAGCAAAATTTACTATATTTTTGTATTTCAAGTTCACCCTTAAGTCACTAGGAAAACAAGGTCACATAATTGTTTTGGCTAGCCCCGGAAGCGCACAAGCCACGATACTCCCTGACCTACCTGCACCTGCATGGACATCTGGCATTCGTGTGTCAAAACTGGCAAAACTATACAACTTTCTTTCGGCATAAACGAAGTCAACGGGCTGGTTCACATGTGACTAAAATATGACATGTTTCGGAGGATGTATTGAAAAGCTACATTCCGCATATACGAGTAAATATAAGGCAGAAAATTAGTAGAATAATAGTTCCAAACCGGTCGTCAAAAATAAAATGTGTAATTTTTTTTCGACAGAAAATAAGGGAAAGCCCAGTTTATAACATTATTTCTAGTTGAAACATGAGAGTTGCCTTTTAATTACGCCAATAAATTTATTAATTTATTAATAACTTAAGATATTTACGCTGTGATAACTTAACCACTTACATAAAATCTTTCATTAGTTTGTTCTTTTTTTTTTAAGTTTATTAATTATTTAATTCTAATTAAACTTACAATTACGAATAACATATGTCTCAATTCACAATACATATATGACATTCAGGCTTTAATTATTAAAAACCTTTAAAATTAACTAAATAAATGTCTCTCGCTGTTCATTATAACAGAGCAGAAAATAGTACACAAATAATCGTAAATATTTTAATATTCTTTTAGATAATATCCTTATTTTATATTTTGTCTTCGAAATATATGCTAACGTGTTAACTGTCCCAAAAACAAATACTTTTAGGTTTTGTTGATAATTACGAAAACACCAGAATTTTTTTTATGTTTTTCCCAAGCTGTCTCCTGATAAGTTTATTTGTATAAATATAATATATAATATAATACATATAATTAATAACTGTTCCTACGCTCTCGTGTTAAGAACTATTTCACATTAGTTCATTTTAAATTATTTTCTCGACTTTCGTTGCGAAAAAATTTTTTATTGGACGCTACCTTAATAATTTAACGAAACGTCTTAAAAAACTCCTTTCTTTAATATGTAGGCATGTTTCTGAAAAAGGAATCATTTCATCTCTGAAATGCTAAAATCGATTTAACAGTTTTAATTATCCCGCGCACCGCAGTGTGCAAGAAAAACGCAGAACCAATTACACTGTTGCCTACAGCGGTGGCGGTTGTCAAATGGGGTGGGTCGCTCCAGCCCAGCCCAGTGTGGAGTCAGTCTACCGTCCTCTGTTCTGCGCCCCACTTCGCTCTCTCTCTCCGGCGCCATCATAACGGCAGTAATTTATAGAGATGAATGGGTTGCGATTTTTGGTTTAGCGCGGAGTCACTCCAGGCTAAACCTGCGGGTGACAGTGATTGAAGTACATGCGAGGGGAGAGCTTGGCCACATGAGCGAACCCTAGAGGGAGAGAGAGACATAGAGAAATAGAGAGAGAGAGAGAAAAATGGAGTCCTCGAACTCGGTACAGGTATATAAATACCCTCGCAAGATAAAATTAATATCGCCCATTGCTGTTTCGCGAGAACGTCACGTTGAAATCGGCGAATAAATCTTCCAAATTTTAAGAGACGCGTACTGGAAAATGTTAACTTCCCTCTGATATCTTAATTCTAGTTATTTCGTTGCTTTTAACGTTGCAATCATATAATATTTGTCAAAGCAAATACATTTTATTCAGGCGTACAACTTAGTTAATACACGCTCGTGATACAAAATACTTTAATTTACAGTATTAAATTATCTTCCGTTCTCGTAATTATTATTTTGCTAGGTGAAATTACACTTAATTAAAACCAAAACATATTTAATCAACATAACATCAATGACCTATTGACGTTGAATATTAATTAATATATTTTGAAACATTGCAGATTTTCTATTTACAGTTTATCATATACATTTTCAATATACATTATTTAAGAGGACTTGCTTATGTTATCCATTAATTTAATATAATCCCAAACTACGTTTTATTATTTGTGTTAACAGCATAATTTTTGGTTATTTTAATAGTTTATTGACATAGCGGTCATGTGTAAGTAATTTTCAATTGTTTCTAGAGAGTATTCAGTATTATTATACTGTTCATTGATATTTATTTCTTTTCTAGAGGCTAGTCAACATTAAATGTTTAAGTTGTACAGATTATTATCCTGGTTGTCTCTCGTCTCGCCATTGCTGTTTGGCGGAGATGTGTGTCATGGTCAGACGACAGCCAATCAGAGAATAGGAGACAACATGAGTAAGGCAGATGTAAAGTATAAGAAATTTTTTTTCAACAGAACAATTCTCACCACCTCCGATGGTGGACGTAGATATTTACAAGAAGTTTGAATGATAAAATAATTAAGAAAATAGGTGAATTTTGCTAAACTAATTGCAGCAAGATGTTTTTTTAAGGTAAATGTGTAATAACTATAACATTTCATTGTATTTAAGAATATTGATGAATAATTGGTTGAATGTGCTGAATAAGAAGATTTTTTTAAGAAAAACATAATTTGAAACTGGATATTTAATTTCACTAAATGGTAACAAAAGGTGCGCAATGTGTTAATGCTAATTTGCGAAATGTCTGAAATGTATCAATTTCTTTATAACAAATGTAACATATTTGCAGCTTGTTTAACTTCTTTACATTCGAGGTAACATGTCTCATAAGTAAAACATTGTTTGAAATATATTAATACTTACATGCATGTTAGACTCATATATAAAATTTTGAGTGAAGTAGTTCCTGTTTCAGGAGACGTAAGTTACTAATTATTAACGAAATTAAATTACAAAGGATATTTTATGCGATTAGGAAAATTCACTGTCTAAATACAAACCTGGGACAAATTTGAGAAAACAAGTGAGGAATATTTGATCCCACGTGTCATAGCGTAACGTGATTCTGGGCACGCTTTATCTAACATTTATGAACGGGTCCAAGCGAATCGTAGCTGCAATTTGTGCGTTGAAGTTGCGGGCCACCATTTCGAACAAGTTTAGCACTCTCTCTTCTCTGCTTTTAATAAACCGATTACTACGTACACACGTTTCCTTCTTCGAGTATATCTGTTTTAATTTTATTTTTTCCTAAGTACACCATTTTTTGTCGAAACAACGTGGTTCTGTTCGATTCAAAGACGCTTGTTGCCTACATGCCGATGTAACTTCACTCACATGCATGTGGGAGAAGGGAAGGTTTGCGATTCCGGTTTACATATACCCTTCTTCCAGTTTCAGTTTTAATTAATTCCTCATAATCACTTTTAGTAGTAGCCTCAGTAAACTTAGCATGCCAACATTCTGTGGTGAGAATTTCTCAATATCATTGTTTTCATCTTTACGTTCCATGGTCACAATCAGAGTCATTGCAAGTAGATATACAATAGCACCGATACCAACAATACTGCCCACACCAACAAAACAAATACCAAACAAACTTACCCCACCAACCATACCATTTTAACAAACCATCTGCAGAAAATACCACAAAGTTATTACGAACAAATGAGAGCCACCCAGAGCACTTGCTCGCATAATGTTACAAAAGATCCTTAATCAGTATTTTATTCAAATGCAATCTGCATTGTTGAAACTGATGAACGCCATAGAACAAGAAATATAATATTCAAAATAAAAATTTATTTATTAAATATAAACTTCTTTCCGCGCATTGAGTGTAAAAGTTTAGTGCGCAACGGAATTAGCGCACGCACATCGTAACGAAATTCGACATAGAACGTGGTGGGGTGTGACCCAACGCGCATGCGTGTAGAGATGCGCGCTCACGTTAGTGAACGTGGTAGGGGTATGACCGAACGCGCATGCGCGTATCGTCTAGCTATATACAAACGCAAGGTACACAACAGAGCACGTGGTTATATTTAAAACCGACAGAAAAAATCAGTTCAGGTAATAAGCTAACAGAAAACCATTTCAGTTATATTAGTTATTTATTGTGTGTATATATATATGTATATATGTATATATATATATATATATCTCTTATAAATTAACTTTTATTACATTTTGCTGTGAAAAATTTGTTAGGGACAAAAATGTATAATAAAATTTTGAAAGTGATTTCAAATATTTGAGGTAAATTTTTGCAAGTATTTAATTATGTTCTTTAATCAAACATTTATTTATTGTATTTAATGTCTTTCTTTGATCATTTTATCGTTTTAATACTTACATAAATTATTGCATAATACTAACATTTTATTTTAGTCACGCCAAATAAGTATAACTTCTAACGCGCGTACAAAAGTACACGCACCCATGTTTCTTTTTTTTTTCAATTGTTCCGTTATATAAAAACTCTGCACCCCTTAATTATTTATGTGTAAAGTATAATCAAATCTTTCGGCATTACTTGTTTCCTTCAATTATTCTGCAGCAAAAAAAACTCGATTGTGTGAAAGTATTATTTATCAAATTGCACAGTGATCAAATGTTCATGGAAACCAATCACTTATTTTGGATGATCGGGAAATAAGAAGTCAATGTTTTGGTCAACTTCCGCATTTCTAAAACATTTAATCAATGTTAACACAAAGAAAAAGCGTATAAAAACCCTATAGTCTTCATCGAAACTGTTTTTATTATCTTCTTCATCAATTCTATCTTCTGCATAAACCTAATTTATTCCCTGTCCCTTCGCAGTTGGAATGTCGTTGTTGACAAACATCTGCACAGCCAATGGCGATGCGTTGTTATTAACTAAACTTTCTCGATTTCTCGTTGCAGTTTCGCAAATATATATTTCGCATGAAAAAAAACTATTTCATGTGCTATACGCCACTTCCTTTTTCACAGTCCCTTCGACTTCTCTGAACATAGTATGCGGTATAGTGTCTTTAGATAGTAACAGAAACACTTATAATTACTCAGTAGGCGAAATAACACTGACATTGCTGGTCTTGACTTGATTTCATAAAGTTTTGTCTTGTGCATCCTACACAGAACCATTGTCGCTCTTCTAATGTCTTCTTGCAGTATAGTCTAAAGCATTTGCTTTGTTCCATTATCTGTACCGTTGGAGACCTGGTTATGTACTGCTAATGTCTTCTTGTAGTACAGTCTTAAGTTTTAGCTTTGTTGCGATAAGTTTACCGTCGACGACCTGGTCATGTACTTCTAATGTATTCTTGCAGTACAGTCAAAGGTTTTAGCTTTGTTGCGTTATCTCTACCGTCGGTGACCTGGTTATGTACTTCTAATGTCTTCTTGCAGTACAGTCTAAGGCTTTAGCTTTGTTGCATTATCTGTACCGTCGGCGATCGGGTTATGTACTTCTAAGCATTGCCTCCTCATTGGTTGTAGTCGACGGCGAGACTTCTTACGCAGAATTCATATTCAGTACAATACGAGAACGAAATTTCAATTCGATTTCCACTTCTCTATGTCTAAAGAAAGAAAGAAAGAAATAGCAATGATCTACACATGCATACATCTGGTCCACACACATGGATGTTCAAATTTACAACGTAAAGAATTCTTCTCTGCAAAAGCATATTTCAAAGTACGTACACCATCTGCTCATATAATCGATTTGTCATCTCAACCTTAAATGAATTTATATTCTATGTTTGGAGGTCATGTTAGCGCAAGCTTATAGTATCCATATTCACATGCAAAGTTTACAGCTCTTCAAAGGGAAAAAGAACTTAACAAGATTGTCTTTTTGTGAAATTTAATAATTAAATAAATAATTATAATTTTGAAACAAAGAGAATTTTAATAACATATAAATCTTTTCATTAAGTACCCATGAGCTTACTCTGGTTTGCTTTAACCCACAATTATGTGAATGAAAATATAATTCTTAAGAACAATTTTCTAGCAATAAGTGCACTAATAGTTTAAACTCTACAAGAAGTTTTCAAGACGTAATTTGCACAAACGCCAGTGATGGTTCAATAACTATATAAAACATAACTGTGTTGAATGTAGCAATTTTACCAGTTAAAAAATTGTAATGTTGTTCTGCTTGGGTCAGGCAGAAAGGACTGAACACAATACGTCAGTATATTTGCTTACTTGGTTAAAAATAAAAATAACTGAAGATCATATACGTTACACAGGAAGCTACCAATAATTTGTTATCTTGTACTAATGAATTTTAATCGTAAAACGCCAAGAAACTTAGATGCAATTGGGGAGAAAGTTGTACGCCTTGAGCAATAAAGCCACTAGTGAAAAATAAAAATGAAAAATCGGGACTGAAGTTAAATGTTTTGATTTATTTACACTTCTGCAAAGTATTTTTGTAACGTATAAAATTGCATGTAACTCTGCTTTCAACCAGTAGCCTTTTCTAGTTGGAGGTTTTTGGACATTAGTCATTGCGATGCAGATGTCTGTCATTCAAAAACAAGACTTAACACGAAAAAAAACCTTCAATGATACAAGTAACTCAGGGACAGGAAAATAAATATATATTTATTTTATCGTCCATAAGTTACTTGTGTTATTTAAGTTCATTTTCGTGACATATATTTATATTATCGTCCATAGGTTACTCGTCTCATTTAAGTATTTTTTGTCGTGTTCAGTTTTGTTTTTCAATAACAGACATCAGCATCGCAAGGCGAATGTCAAAAAACCTAAATTTTGCCATTCACCCCAATTGCACTATTCATTCAAAGATCAGTAACCTTGTACATATCTGATGCATTTATTTAGAAATGACAAGAAATAGGTAAACGGTAAGTTACAAGGTATGGTGTTACTAATACGTATTTCATTTAGGTCCAACGTTAAAATATTTTTTGCAAATGCATGCTCATTACAACATTAATTACCTAGTGCTAAATAGCACTAATTACTTAGTTTTAATGTTACGTGGAGTTTTCAAAGTCGTATAGCTCATGGACAGTTGCACAGATGGTCAAAGGATTAAAACGTTACAGCATAACGAGCGGAAATGACATAGTAACTCATGTAGGTGTTGAGCAGTAAATAATATTTTACAGCTCTCTTTACGATAACGGAATATTTCTCAACTATTGCAAAAATACTAGGCATAGAAATTAATGCATGGTTTAGCTACTTTTATGAGGTTTTAAGGCAGATAATACGTACTACAAAAGTGAGAATGTAGCAAAAAAAGTAAATTACTAAATTTACAAAATAAACATGGTTTATATGAAGGATAACGACGAGTTGATAGACAAAAAGCTGTTGGAACCTCGGCCATTGGTGCAGTGAAGGAACCGGATGTAATAGGCAGCATTAATTGGTTTCATAACATTTACTACTCTCAATGTGAAAGTAAGCCGGATTAATAAATCACTTGGGAGATTTTATTGGTCTTCGGGTCTGTTCACGATCAGTGAAGGGTTGTTTGCATAGAAAAGTTACAAAAAAGTGTTATTCCCTAAGAATGTACACGCCTTACGTTCAACCAACCACAGAATGATATACATTTACTTGGTTTTTGTGAATAACTTATTTATTTAGCAAATATAACAATTTTGTTTACTATTTAAACGATTAAAGAAAGTAAAAAAAAATAGTGCTATTTCAGAAATTATATATTAAAATAAAAACGATATGTAATTTTTTCCCTCATCTCTCCTTTAATTCTATTGGCTGAAGGGTTTACGTTAATAAAACGAAAGAAAATATCGCCACTTCCTATGCATCTACATTTCAAGGACACTCCTACACGACCCGTAAAGCAATTACTGGAACCGGTTCAGAAGAATACCTTCTTTCATTTCGACACGTAAACTTTCATTACGTAAACATTTTTCATCTAAACTTAGCTTTACGGGGAATAGAGGCAGCAACGTTACCATATACACCACGAAGGTGGTCTACTATGAAGAGGAAGAAATACAAATCCCGGTCGCTAATAAACTTACACTGTGAATCCAAAGGATGTCCAAACAATAATAGTTTTTTACTTTTACAAGGAAAGTATTTGAAAATCCTGTTGCGAATAATATGTTTTGTAATACTCCAAAAGTTTACTTTGTAAAATATTCAGTAATTTAAAAGGTTGACTTCAAATACCAGTAATACTCGTAGTATTAATTTTACAAATTATATATTTATATTTTAACTTTTGTTGCGGAAAATGCACTGTGACCGCAGTTATTTGTATTACAAGCCAACAAAATAATATAACAGTCCATTTTGTTTGCTTCATAATAATAAAGGCGGGGAAATATACACAGCCGAATAATCGCATGAGCCTATATTTGCCCAGAAAAGAGGTTTAAGACAAAATATACTGAAATATTCCACACCGGGAAGAGCATTATAAAAGTAATTTTTTTTTCATTTCAATGATTGTTATTCAGATGCGCGTCCTTCGCACACATGTTTACTTGATTAAAGTAAAATTATTATAATAACATTTTTATATTGTGTAACATCAACTTTGCAACTAAATGTGTTACAAACATGTCTCTAATAAAATGTAAGTAAAAAAGTAAAGAAATGATATAGAGTATTTATAAATGTTTGTAACTGTGCGAAGATGTTCTCAGTATAATTAAAAATAAGTTTTTGGAGTGTATATAGAAGCCATTTATTTAATTGTTTACATCTTCTGTACCGAATACAAATTGTTAATACCGCAGTGCTCATGTGGTTCTAAGGATACAATTACTTTCGGTTTTTTATAAATCGTCTGATTACACCAGTAGTTGGAAACATGCCGGGATTTATTAGCTTTTTTCCTAGACTCGGTTAATCCTTGAATTGTGCGAAAGCTGTCCGCGTCAGACACATCGATTTGTCAACTGGAATAAGTACTTGCACGACTTTGCGCTTTGTCTGGCTATGCAACTTGTGTCCCCACTTTCTGCGTCTCTCGTCTCTCCCCTCCTTATCACTCCGTTCAGCATGTGATCTTCGCATGACCACTACTAGAACTGCTGAAGTTATAGCGGAAACGCACAAATTATAAAGACATATTTGTGGAAACCACGTCAATAGAAACTTTGTAAAGTTATTATTTTTCAATGCTCTAACGTTGTGATATAATGTTATTGTGGGGACAGGGAACATATTAAAGAGACACAAACGTAGACACATCCACGGTATAGGCTTAGCCGGAAAATTTACTTAAGGAATTCGTGGTCCGAAAATAATTCTTAACTGACATCCATAATTGAAGTCACGGACTACTAAATTTGCCATGAAAATTACCGTGGAATTGTTATTTGAATAGCATTGTAAATATCTAACAAAGACAAGTAAACAATTTTTTTAAGTTTATTTATTGGATGTTTACTTTCAGGAATAAAATAATACACATAGTACGTTTTATCTTTAAGGATGCTTTGAAAGCAAAAATTATCTTAGCAGTTTAAAAATTATTCGCTTTGTTAATATTATTAAATAATTAGGTTTGTTAAAATTATTTCAAGGAACAAAATAAAAAATTTGTTCTAAGAATTATAACAATGAAGAGCATAATAACTATATTTTTAAAACGTTTGTGAACTTTTATGTAGGTTATTGTATATTTATATTGTGAGATTCATAAAAAAAAAGATAAGAGGGTACTTTTGATGATTTTGTGACAATAGTGTTTATGATAATGTAAAATATATCTCAATTTTATTATAAATGTTTGCCTGACATATTAATTTTTAATGTCCGTTAAAGAGGGGAACAGAAGTAAGATATGAACTCGAAAATTTAGAAAATTTATACAATTGTAATTATTACAAAAAAAAATGCACCACACGTAAAAACCCAACTGACTTTGATGATGATCCTTGCGAGGCCACTGCGAGTTTTCCACGAAATTCTTGTGCATTTTATTCGAATTCACATTACTATGATTTATGAACGAAGCTTCATTTGTAAATGAAATATTCATAATAAACATATTATGATCATTTTGAAATTGATGAAGCGCAAACGGGCAGAATTCAGTGCTGACCTATACATCGTGACTGTGCAGCTTTATATGCAGTGGCATGATATATGTTTGAATAGTGATATACATTATACAGATTTTAAGTGATAAATATAAACAGGGGATAAAATTAGTTCACGACAACTGTGAAAACGGGGAACTTAATTTTATTTAACAGTGTTTACAATTTTACTTTAAAACTGTTAATTAATATGATGACACGTAATGGGACGAACATGGTCTAGAGTATAGAACATAAGGTGGGTATAAAACATACTACTTTAATATGGTGAAGAATAAAACCATTGCTATTTTAAGCTCCTTCAGTACATGATAGTGGCATCTTAGCGATCAAAACACTGAATATGCTTTGGAAGGCACGTCCATCTGAACTTACAAAGTGAAATTTGAAACCTGCAGTAACAATGAGGCTGACAATTGTGTCGGTCATATATTTAAATGATGTTTTACATGTTTAAATACTATAGATGAAATTAATGTAACAATCCAAAAGTTTGCTGGGAAGAAATAGATAAATCTGCTTAAGTAATCACTCAACCGCTTAAGACGTAGAACCCTTAAAATAATTACTTTTAATACTATTTACACAAATAGTCTATTCCCAGTTTCTTCACACTTTTTGAACAAATCCTTTGATTAATCACGACATGCATGGCGTGCTAGGGTGTTTCCAAATTAAAACATATACTAAAAGCGTTTTATATATTTGTTAACGTAGAAGTAACTTAGTAATTTAAATTTAATTGTATTATTTTCATAAATTAAAATATTTCATTTGTAATATATATTAATAGAAATTGGGAGAATAAAGGCGTGTGGTAATGCCTAGTAGGAAATAGATCTTATACAAAATATTATTACACTGAGTGCGCAGGAATGTGGTACGCTCTACACTTGATGTCATTTTCTAGATTAGAAAGCTTTATTTGCATACGGTGGAAGAATATCCTGAAAGTAAAACTTAAGAAGGGCTTCAAAAACATTGGATGTTACTTGAATTGACTACGGAAACCAACAGAGAATCGCAACAGTGCGGTGTGTGGAGGTTTATTGAACACAAACCTAACTGGTTTCTACCATGCCACAATAACACCTAGAGTAAAGTTTACTAGCAACCGTTCACATATGCCCTTACAGAGTTGTATAATAAAATTGTAAAAATTATATTCATAGCGATATTCCTCAAAAACCGTTACATCATAAAACAGTCATCTAAATACAGGAAGGGAAATCATGGTGGCAAATCCTATCACGATGAAGAATACTATTAAAGCACGTGGATTTGCTTACACTAGAGGGATCCCACAAGTACAAGTCCAAGAAGCAAAATTCAGTTGGCCCACTTAAGCATATCTACTTGTACACGAGCAGCCACAAACGGTTTATACAATCAGTCAACCTCCGCAATGCACCTGCATATTCACGTAGCCCACATGATACCTCTTGACTGTTGGGTGTAGTTGGCCACATCTGGGCCACTGATCAGACAACTTCCAAAATACAATCTGCCCATAATATGTACAATTCTGCGTAACCAACTGTACGCCAAGCATGTCAGCAACATCAGTGGGTGAAGACTGGGAGCGGTGGCGCACTGGCTGACTGCTTCCGGCCTTCCATAAGCTTATCTATTGTTCTCAGCCAAATGTTGGCAAGCCGTTTTCAATCCAACTATTAACCATTTGTAGCCGAGCTGTTTGCGACTTACAACCCAGCTATTGACCCTTGTGGCCCACTTAAATGCAGCGTGCCATGCATTTGAAAACCAAAAAAATAATTAAATTTTGCCCAATTAAGAATTATGTATTCTGGCTACATTCAGGTGGTATTTAAAATGGAAAATAAATAATGGTTTACCTATAATACTCGACAGGTTTCTGGTCTATAGACTATTTTACCCTACATAAGTGATGTTAAATTATTATTTTAATTCATATATGCATAAAAGAAAACTGAAGTGAATTCATAAATGCTTTTCGCTTTTTCGCAACGACATATAGTTGGCATGTCATAAATTACACAAGGCGTAGTTTGTAATATATCCCCAGAAGTAACATTTGGTATGCCATAAATGGCTCATAAGCTTGTTGACAATACCCTGAAGAGCCAAAAAAACTGGTATAGGCGTGCGTATGCAAATAACAGAGGTATGGAACCAATCAGAGTAACACGATGCGATCAGCAGCTAGATCGGTCACTGCTGCTACAATGGCAGGTTATCAAGATTTAAGTTAGTTTGAACGTGGGGTTATAGTCGGCGAACCAGAGATGGGACATAGCATCTCCGAGGTAGCAATAACATTTGGATGTTCGCGTACGACCATTTCACGAGTGTACCGTGAATATCGGGAATCCGGTAAAGCATCACATCTTTGACCTCGCTGCGGCCGGAAAAAGATCGTGAAAGAACGCGACAAACGACGACTGACGAGAATCATTAAACGTGACAGACGTGCAACCCTTTCTCAAATCGTCGCAGATTGGATTTGTGGACTGCCCTGCAGGATTCATGTTGTGAATTGCCTCCTGCATACCTTCAGACATTAGTCGAGTCCATGCCACGTCGTCTTACGGCACTCCTGCGTGCTCGGGGGGTTCTAAACGATATTAGGCAGGTGTACTAGTTTTGTTGGCTCTTCAGTGTATTTCCACAGTAGTAAGCAGGATTTTGCATGCCATAAATTGCCACTTTTATTGCTGCTAATATGTCACCAGCAATAAGCAACAGTTGGCATGCCATAAGTGGCCCAATATCATGCTACGTATACGTTCGTAGCAGTAAGTAACAGTTGGCTTGCCGTTAGTGGCCCACAAGTTTGCTGCTTATATGTACCGAGCTGAAGCAACTGTTGGCATGCCATAAATAGCTCATTAGCATGCTGCTAATATTTTCCCAGCTGTAGGCAACAGTTTGTATGCCATAAATGGTCCATAAACTTGCTGCTGGTAATATTTGTCCAGCAGTAAGTAACATCATTTTGTCTATCGTTTGCTTGTAAGGATTCTGTTTAAGTCAAATAATATTTGTTAAAGCATTGGCTCACATTACGATTGCTTAAAGAGATAAAAAAGGTCAAGTCAATTTAATTGATATGACTTGATCGTTAACCTTTAGAAATGCTAAAAGTCATATACACGAACTATTGTCACCATTGCTAACATTTAGTCAATTATTAAATGCTTATTTTTTGCTACTTTCGATTATCTTTTTTATTAATATCACCACTTTGAACCCAGTCATTCTGCCAATTAACTACATTGTTGAACCTACACATGCAGGTGAAGTCAACGGTATTGATTGAACTATTTTTATAGAATCAACCTATAGTAAACGAGTGTACTCTTAATGAATATCCTGAATATACCTACTGCAATGTTTATGACGAACAATAGAAGGGGCAAAATCTAAAGTGCCTAATTTGGCGTAGACAATAACGTAACTTAAAATAACGTTTAAGTCACCAACATTCAACTTGTGCAGAGCCTCTAAATTTTCCTTTCCTATATATATATATATATATATATATATATATATATATATNACTGATTAAAATTGTTTCCTGCGAAACGTATTTATTTTGGAAATTTCTTCTAAGAAAATATGGAGACAAGTATAATATAATTATGTGCATTGATTTTAATGAAACTATTGGAGCTGTGACTATTTTTATGCCACTCAGTTATGCCAGAAATATATATGTTATTATATAAGAATAACTACCAAAAAATTAAATTTTAGATATTTTCATTAATACTGTTATATCATAGATGAATCCACCTTCGTATGTAAAGGAGAAAATAAAAAAAAAGTAATAAATAATATTTTATTTCATTTTATTATCAAGAAAATATCCTAATTTTCATATTAATTTAAAAATTTTAATACCAGGTATTACACAAAAAATATCAAAAATTCTATTTATTTACATGATCACTTTTTACAACAAACCGAACAGTGGCAAGAAATATCGAATTTATATTATTTACACGAAGGGAAAAGTGGCTTTTTTTTGCCTTATACTTGGTTTCTTACTAATAAAGTGGTCAATTATTATTGCTTATTATTCTAAGCATCTAAGCTAGAACATACAATGCATATACTTCTTAAAACCATATCACTTCAACGTTTTCTTCAAAACCTTCAGTAACTTGGGTAGCGTACAATCAAATATAATCATTACTGTTAACGTAGTTTTGAACGTCTAATGAGTCATTAAACGAATTTTAGTTTATAATTACAGTAGCTCTCTGTCCGTGGTGTCGCCCACGTGGGCTACACGATGCAATACAAATGTTCTATAACGAAGGACGTCTTTGTACACCTCACAGGTTGTTATGCTCTCAAGTGTTACGATTGTCAAGTTGCTAGGTGAGCTCACTCAGGAGCAGGCCACGCAGATCTTCCCACGTGAGAAGCAGTCATTACTCTAATTTCTCCCTGCCACCTTTAGCAACGTTTAGTGACGCTTGTAGACATAGCAAAACCGACCTCGTGGGGGGATAGTTATATCTGAAATTCGAAAGGGTACTCGGATGGAATAAGTGGTGTGCACTTTATAATAACTTATTCACCCGTGCACTTCCAATGAACACTGTGGCCTTATTTTAAGCCTTTTACAAAGCCTTCACTTGGAGCCTGGTGCTTTTACAGAAATTTGGCAGGTTAAGGTTTCGCAGTAACATTGAGGAGAGTAGATGCTGTAAATGAACAGCAGAGGATAATAGACTCTAACATTTAATTTTAAAACATTTGCCCACAGAATTAGGCTACACTATATTTCTGCCCAACCGAACATCTAAAGAACTCTGTGCTAAATGTGTAACATATCGTAAACGTTTCTCATTTCTCGTAACTTCTTCTTCTATGACAATACTTTTTAAGACCATTCATTGATCAACATTAAAACTGTAGACTTATGACTGGATAACCAGGTTTTTGTTTTTTAAATACAAAATGTCATCGGCAATGTTACGAAAAGGAATTTTGACAGTTCTTTAGACAATTCGCAAGTTTATCGTTCTGACAGTTATGCTTGCAATTAATAAATAATTACTGTAACTCACCTACTGGTTACTGTGCAGTTTGCATGCGCGCTACAACCCAATTCTCACTCCATCCAAAAGGACGTATGCAATTATTAACCGCTGTATAAAATGTGATGTAAATACGTTTATAAAATCTCATAAGAAAAAAATTTTACACATCGCGATGTATTTAAATGGCTAAGCAATTTATGAAAATGTGGTATTTAATGATTGAATCCGCTCAGTTCTACCGACTATGTCTGGCACTGTAGAGGAAATGGAATTTTTTGTTTCGAAGTAACAGACAGGTTTCATTTTTATTCATATTGTAATCGTATGATAAGTTTTTAAATTATATTGGTTTGAAAGATACAGGCATTTAAACGACGTATTGTTAGCAACACTTGAACCAAAACCCATTTTATACCTCTCCACTTTCTAAAAAGTTCGAATTTATAAAAATTCGGATATTATTAGTTTTCAAGTATTTAAGTAGCTAACCTTTAGAAGCAAAAAGTACAACTCCATTCTATCGAATTAATGAGCTATTGAAAGATTTCTAGAAAACACTTTTCAACACTTTTCTCTTTATTAGGTGCGCGATTTAGAAAAATCCAGAAAAAAAAGTAATTATTTATGTAGCAATTATTTCCAAGCAAGGGACATAACGATATCTTATTTGGTTAAAGAGATACTGAAGAGTACGCAAAAATCTATTTCACATTTTTCTACATTCATAGAAGGTCAATTTCAAAAAATTCAAAAATAATTTTTTTATATTTAGATAGCTAACTTTTTAAGGAAAATCAGCATAACTGGCATCTGAAGTGTTTAAAACACTTTTCAGAAGCCCCTGAAAAAATTCTATACCCCTTTTACTCTTATTAGAGGTGCAATAAAAAAAAATCCTTTACTTTTTTTGCACGTGTGTAAGTAGTATTTTAAAGTTAAGTGGTTGACGATATCTTATAGCACTAATGCGCTATTGAGGAGTCCTCGAAATGCATTTTACCCTTTTGTTTACCCCCTTAGGTTTTTAATTTCAAAATCCTATAGTTGCGGCACATCTTTAAGTAGCCTTTTGAAGCAAAAAGAATAACGATGTCTCTTCACATTATTGCGCTATTGTGGAGTCTTCGGAATAATATGTTACTTATTTAACCACCGTAGATGTAGAATTTTAAACTATGATATTCTCGCTTTATAAGTATTTAAATAAGCAACCTTCAACAGCAAAGAGCATAACGATATTTTACAAGTTAACTAGGAATTAAGGATTCGTAGAAAACACATTTTAGCACTTTTTACCCTCTTAGGGGTTGAATACCGAAAATTCTTTAATTGGTTTTTGTGAGTGTGTGTAGGCTTACTTCTGAAAACAAGAGCACAACAATGCCTCATCGGTTTGATGAGCCATTCATTTGTCCTGGAAAACATATTTGAACACTTTTTGCCCTCCTAGGGGCCGATTTTAGAAAAAAGAAAACCTTTATTGCTGGTCGCCTGCATCCTATGGGAAACCATTCCTCAATTTTCCTCCCTTTGCTTCCAGCGTTTTTGGCTGTGCGCTGAGGAATGAGCGAGGAAGTCAGTCAGTCGGAAACTTCACTTTATACATATAGATTATGGTTAACTAAATGGTTACACATTTTTGTATGTACACGTTCAATTGTTCAACTGGTAAATCCTATCTTGTCCTTCAGTCTACGAAAAAGAACATTTTTATATATTTGAGTGTACACAAATGACTAACACAATAATATAAGCAGGATTTTAAAAGTTATCAGTCAGACATTAGCACACACTAGTTCGGTATCGGGGCACTTAATAAAGCAAGAAGGCATGTTAACCGATGTCAAATTAGTATTTACTAGGAAGTACGGAAAACACAACGACTGATAGCCGTCAAATTATTAAATCATAGTAAAACACCAAGCGTGATCACGAAAAGTAATAGGTAATTTCACTCATGAACTCAATTAAAGTAGTTTAAATTAAAAAGTAAATGTCAAATATGCCAAGTTAATTTTTTTTAAACAAATGTTAAAAATGTATTATTTGAAATTTTTTTAACTTCGATTAATACTTTTAATACTATAGAACTTTTTTCATTAATTTTTGTAAAATGAAGGGAAATGACAATTTAGATTTGGTTTTATCAAAAGTAGAAATAACAGATAAGTGGCCCAAATCATTTATAAATGAAATACTATGGTCTATATAATGACCCTTTAACTTTGCAGACACAGTTTATATGTATGCAAAAAAATAGAGGAAGAAAATTCTATTTTAAAGAAATGAACTAAGAGAACTGACATAGACATTGCTTGACTTGATTGTAAATTTTTAACGAAACGTACTATTTTACTAATTAGTGCACATTTTACACCGCTAGCAACAAGTTGTAAGGTACAACATTTTCGGATGTATCATTTCATCATATACGGCAACGTTTATAAACGCAATATATTTAATAATAGAGTGAGTAGTTTAAGTATTATATTACGGGGTGAGCGGAATCTTTAAGAAAAATTAATTGGGAAGCACATAAATGACCAAGTGTCTACAGTAATTTCGGAAGGTGGTAGAAGCCCTGGAAAATGGAGAGTGTAAATGTGTTATACACAGATAAATTGAAAATTGGAAAACGTAGCATACAGGCAAATGGTTACAAGGTAGGTAACTAAGAAAACGGCCTTACGAAGAGTACACCCCTTTATTAATTAAATAGGGGTTGGCACACTCCTATTTCCTAGAACTTTGTAACCCCTCGTGAAGCAATTTGACATGACATGGTATTAATTATCATCTTGGAAAAATCAATAAAAAAGTTGAACTTGATTGTATCCACTATTTCCAAACATTACCTCAGAAATCCCATATTTAGTTGGGAGGCAGATTAGTGATAGCCTGGGAGGTAGGTAGCTCTATTGTACATTANTAGTGATAGCCTGGGAGGTAGGTAGCTCTATTGTACATTACGTGCGAACTGGCAACCTAACTAATGTTATAGTCGTAATGTAGACTGAGTTGAGCAGAGTTGAGAGAAACCTGGAACTCCTCTAGTGTGGCCTTGAAACCTCTCAAAATATTGTAAACGAGTCACTGTTAAGGGGTCACAAGTGTCTTCACTGGGTCGTAGTTATATGCGTGCAACATATCTCACCGTAAAATGTGATGTCCTGTAGACTCTCATTCGTTAAGTACATTAGCAATGGTACCCGGGTTAGCATCGGCATAGTTCAACGCATCATTCTCAATGCCTGACAACGTTCGGCCAACATATTAGTAACGTGCGATGATGTACTGACGCGAATGCAAGTGCATCTGGTAAATGTTGGCTGGAAATCTGCGTATCGACTGTACGGAGCTGATGCATAACATTGCACTGTATGTGAAATGCATCTCCATCAGTTCTTCAATAGGCCCCTACTTCACGCCTTCGTAACATGCTGTGAAGAACTGTCTGCTGTGTAAAATACCAACGCAACGCTAGCAGGCGTTGGTATTTTAACTTGGTTGCCACTTTACACCGTTAGAGGAACAAATGCAATGGAGACCTCGCCTGCAGTTTCTTCTTAACCGTTTAAATTCTGGTAAAAACAAATCTTTTACAAAAGGACTAGAACAAGAGCCAGTTTGCTGGATGGCTCATCATGCTAAATTACGATACAGGTTGCTTACCTCCCAGGCAACCACTTACCTGCTTTCCACCTAAAATGAGACAGGTAGGCACCAAACAATTCAAAGGAAAGAATCGAAATTAGGATTCCGTGGTGACGAACATCACATTTAAAATAAACTTTAGAAGAAAAATGAACGTATATGTTTGCCTTATATTTTCATGAGGAATAACCTGCCGGAGTATGTCGGTGTTTTCTAAAACACTCGGCTCATAAACACACAAAGAGCGGAAGAGTGAGGGACGCTGAAACACACGCTTTTTGATATATTAGAATGAATTAACACGTAATATTTATGTTTAACAAATTCAATATAATTTTTTACATTATTCATTTTGTTGTGGTGGCAAGATTTATTTATTTATTTTGAAACGGTCTCAATAATATTTATTTTGTTTTGCAACAGTATTTTTATTTGGCAGCATATTTATATGACTTTATGTTTCTACATTGTGTACGTGTATCTACAAGGTAATGTGACTATGCATTTATGATCGTTGGGGGCAGTTTTAAGTGGCAGTACCGATAAATTTGAAATGTAACACACGTGGTTGGACATTTTTTTAAAGAACGTTCTTAAGTTAGGTTTACAAGGACGAAGACGGACGGCTTGTTACGTGACGTCAGGCAGCCAGCCCGGGTCGGCTATGCACTACGTACTAAATTTAAATGTTTCATAGGGAAGTCCGAGTTAGCACACCTTATATCGCAGGCCGTCTAATAGAGACGAAAATGTGACGTGTTTGAAGCAAGAAGTAGGCCTGTATAGCCCTCTCCGCGTAGCTTTCAGGGAGGTTAGCTAGAACTCGTGAGACGACATTTAAGGTAGCAATGAACTATATGTTAGCACCGTAAGCCGCGCGTTTACGTATAGAGAAGACGTCACCCAGGACTGCTGCGCATCCTCAGCAATACCTGATCATCGGGAACTTCTAGATCTTAAAATTCTACATTTTGACCACTAACATCAGCTAAGAAATTCCAAATGATATTTTTATCCCAAGACCCTTAATAAACCTTCTAGAACAGTTCTCACTCCACCATGTTGTTTTTCTTAAGTTCACGACTTTTTCTTATAATTAATACGGAAAACCTGAACTGAGCCCTTTCTTTGCCGCTAACTATTGCAAAAGTCTTGTTTAAAGTAAATATTTTTGTAGGAATATTAAATATTTTTGGCGCAATTCTTTAACATTCCAAGTTTTTTAATTCGTAACCCTCACGACGGACGGCACTAGTGTTTCAAAGGCCACTACCTAAAGCAGAAATTTCCAATTATAATGTCAATATTTTTGGAGTCACAAATAATTTGCTAATTTGTAATGCCGTCTGCATCGATTACTCTGTTTTTCTGGGAAATGTCATGTTATTCGCAGCACATTGAAATCTCTGGTTTTTTTTTTTTCAACACAGTCGCCCATTGTCGTCATGTCGTAGTAGTAGCAAGTTTTTGAACTACCGTTCCTGCTTGTGTATGTGTTTGTCCTTTCCACAAGTTTATTGCTACCTGACTGCTGTGTTGCGGGATGTTGAAATGGTAAACTTTACGTCAGATGTGCTAAAATTGATTGAAATTGGTACAACCTTTGGAAAGATATTCATAGTNTTGAAATGGTAAACTTTACGTCAGATGTGCTAAAATTGATTGAAATTGGTACAACCTTTGGAAAGATATTCATAGCCTTGGGAGGTATAATAACATAACATTTTGCAAACATTATTTTTGTTTTCTACAAATTTAAAGCGTAAAATGTAGCAGTTCCTAATATCCCCTTTCTGGACAAATTGTAAGATGCAAAATAGTGGAATAAAATTTTTTATGAGAAACTAAAAACGCCTTTTAAATGTTTTATTAAAATAATTGTTTCCATCAATTTAAATCTCAAATAATGTATAAATGTCTACATTTTTTCCNCTCCATCAATTTAAATCTCAAATAATGTATAAATGTCTACATTTTTTCCTGTATATCCCTGGGTATGTCTAGTAATAATTTTAAAATATATATTGTGTTTGTGTTAAGCTTCCAGAGCTGTTGTATTAAGTTGCTGTTGGTATTCAAATCATGTATGAAAATCTTGACTGTTAACGAAACGGGAGGTTAAGAACTTAATATTACGCAATTAATAAATGCGTGCAAAACCATTTAGAGCACTTTACACTCCCTTCTAAACGAAACTGACAAAACTAAAAAAATATTGACGGTACAATAAACCTTTTTAAATATAATTATTAGTGATTACTTCATTAATGACGCAATAGGCTATATGTAAATTTATTGTGCGGTGGGCGTGTAATTTTTCATAGCGACAAAAGAAAATATCACCAAGGNGCAATAGGCTATATGTAAATTTATTGTGCGGTGGGCGTGTAATTTTTCATAGCGACAAAAGAAAATATCACCAAGGAATGTACTTGAGCAAAGAAAATATCAATTGGCATTCATTGAAGTTTCTTTTTAATAAAAATTCGAAAATTTTGTTACATTGGCAACAATTGTTATGAAAACTCTATTTTCTTCAAGGCAGCATCTAAGATTTTGTTAATCGTGTAAAGGTCATCTGACATTCGAGAAATAGCCACATGTGAATTTCATTCCTTCATTCAACATTTGCATAAAAATTTTCGAACTCTTCTTATTTGTTAGAAAAAGAATTTACATGTGGTAATGCTCGAATTACTGATTTTTCTGATAAAAATATTGAATTTCATAATTAAGAAAGTGAATGAGTTTTAAAGCATCTAAGTTAAAACATAAAATTCCTTCGTTCAAAACTGTGTAGAGGATAGCCGGAAAAAGGCGAAAATTGAAACTCTGCACAAAAACAACGAATTTTTAAAACTTGTTTGAAAGAAAGAAAATTCTGTACGACGAAAATTTGTTTAAAAGGAATTTAATGTATTTTTATTTTCAATGCTACACCTAAAACCTTAAGAAGTATTGGTTGTGAATCATAACAACTTACATATCTCTCTATAGAAATTCATATTTCACGTTTCCATTAGTTTATTTATCGCCGGTGTACTTTGTTCCGAAGCGAGCATAATAAATTTACGCCTGTTTCTTTGAAGAGGTTTGCTGGGTTCATATTACGCAGTATTAATATGATACGTCCTTCAGCTTGATTGACTACAATGCAAGGCATGACATATTGTATTACTCACGGTAGTACTATCAGAAAGCCTACAGTATAGCACAGTCATCAAAGTATTATTTATGATTGGTACTGCTACATAAAGTTTTATATATAACAAAAGGTGACTTTAAAGCCGTGGACGTTTTAAATGGTATTTATATAATATATTTCATTATTGAAAATAATTAATTTATTTCTTCAAAAAATATAGATGAATACAACAAATTACTTATAACATAACTGAAATTCTTAACGTTTAATTAAATTTTGCAGGAAATTACATTTCAATTGTTATAAATAATAATTTTAACGAATTTATATACTTCTTTGTTTTTTTATAATAATTATTAACGTCTGCTCATTTTTATTGGATTTAATTACGTGTTGTAACAATAGAATATATACATTTGACCTTGCGTGGTCTTTGTTTTACATAATGGCTTCAAGGAATTTAGCTGTTGGGTATATTCTAAAATCATATACTAGCCAGTTATGATGAATTATATTTTGTTTCCTCGATAAATGTTTGTTCTATATAAAAGCATATTAAATCCGGGTTTTCCTGTTTTGTTAAAAAAAATTGCAAGCTCAGTTCGTTACGCCGCAAAAGAGTAATATTTAATAGTCTGGAGCGTGCACTCGTGGCTGGTAACAAAATGATAGTTTAAACGTTAGGCTTCTTATCTCTCATAACGTGAGAATACGCATGCAATTGGAATTACACATTTCCAAATGCCAAAACACGGATAATTACTAGATACATAATACCAGTGGTTAACAGAAATAACTGCGATTTCCTAAAATAAAAATTCTGTGAATAGTATTGCTCCGCTTGTGTTTCATACTTTTCTATAAACACGAAATAATTTAAGTGTATTTTCTCTTTGCTTTGTTTTATTTACCTTGCGATGAACGAGACTGCATGGCTACTACGTTCTAATTGAGGACCATCTTTGTTTCAAAGTTGGGCTTTGTCATTAGTGTCTTACACATATCCGGAACTAGACTTATGTTCAGATTGTTCCTGGTATTCTGCATGATTTTTCCAAACACACTACCTCATGAGTTGAAAGTTATGTTCCTTAAAATTCCTTAGTTATTTTGGTTTCAATTTACGCGTTTAAAACTGTTAGCCACATCTACTGCAACTGATAGCCTCCGAAGCATGAAAGAGGCGATATATCCCTCCTTCCCTTCATATTTTATTTGTTCATTTATTTAAAACGTAACCTTTATAATTTTAACTTAAAGCAGAGAAAAATAACCGTCAGGAGGCGGTTAACAAACCTCAAGTAAGTGTGGTGTATAAAATAGAACTCCAAGAAATATTTTTCTTCAAAAATAAATATAATTTATGTATTTTACAAAAAATCATTATCTTTTACCAAAAAGGTTATCACACACAACTTTAAAATGTTTAAAAATATTTAACATTGGTTTTAACAATTATCTCAACAGTTATTAAAAATATAGCTAAAATACACAAATATAACGATACATTACTTTTCCCTTCTTACATCACCCTTCCACAATAGCTATTCCAGACGGAGGAAAATCCCAGTAAATGTCTGTCCCCAGACAAGGTTCTCTCTGTCTTCCAAAAGGCCTAAAAAAGTATTTTATACTTAATTCCTGGATTCTAGAAGCACTTGTTTCTTCGATATATTCTTATTAGTCAGTTCAAACCACCACCGTACCCTCGTAGCCAAAAGTCATATGTTGGAGCAGACTAAGGAGTAAAAAAGTGGGGTGGTGGGGGGAGCGCACGCCATGCCAAAACCCGCCCCCTCATATAAGTTTTTGTCAGACCCTCTCGGCAGCTACACGCGACCCTCGCCGCTTCGATGAGGGCCCCATTTTATCACAAATATTGTAATTTTTGGCGATCATTCTTGACGGTTGAAACTTTGTACGGGGAAATATGACAACCCATCACATCCTCCTCTTGAAAGCACAGCATGTAGCGTAGAAAATCCATGCAGGGTCGAAAATTCCACCACGCTGGGTGGACAGTCCGGGGAACCGTGTGTTCTCTTCCCTTTGTAAATAACGGTGAACTCCAAACTTCAGGATCTAGGTCTTATTTATACCTCGATAAACCCAGGAGACTCATTTAAATGTTACGCATTCGTTGGCATAGACACTTTGCAGATTATGGCGTGCGGATGTTCGCGGTGGAGGGGAGGAGTGTTAACTTGTAACATTTTAAAAACGTGTAACTGTTTTAACGCTTTTGTATAATGCTAACATTTAAATATGCTCATAAACTTCTTAAAACTTTATAAAACATAGCTTCTCAAAGCGTAATTTAGAAAATACCAACACTTGTATAGTATTAAAAATTCTACCCATTTACTTATTCATCTTTTCAAAACTTTCACATAAAATATTTTTAATAATTTTATAACTTTTTTTTTTTCGATGATTTCATTACACATATAAAGACAATTTACAACATTTTATCCAAATATTTCAGATAAACAGAACGTTTAAATTGGGGTATGAGTAGGGGTGGGAGTTCAAAGGAATTACCGTTTTTATACATTACATTTTTTACACTTATTAATATGCACTTTTTCGGTCTTATTAGGAAAATTTGGGCTAGCAATTAGCAACGTAACCGGAGTTAAAAATCTGACCATTTTAAACGGGCCTTTTTATTTTATGGCCAACTTAGAAATGAAATAGTCTGCTTTGGAGCTAAGGTGATGAGCTACAATTAGCACTAGGTCGCCAGGCCTTGGACTTACGTCTTTATACAATGTGTCCATTTTATCACTCATTTTTTGTGGTATTATACGAAAGTACGTCACACTTCTTTCCACATGGTTTGTAAGACGCCTTTTGCCACATTCTCCAAAAAAATCTCTTGTAATGATCAAGCAATTACCAAAAAATGGAGCAATTGCCGACAAAGGAAAACTTCAGCGGGCGTGAATTTATGAGCGGAATGAATACCATTATTAAAGCATAAAAACAACAGAGATAAAATTTCGTCCTAATGACGTTGTGCACCAGATTTAAAACTGTCTGATAACAGCTGGACTAAATTTGCTTGTAGATAGTACGGAAATGTCTGCACCATTTTTACATTGCACAAAAAATTAAGGTCTCTAAACTCACCCGATATAAAAAAAAGTTGCATTATCCGTTACAACAAACACTGGGGAACAAAAAACACTATACAATCTTTGCATAACTATTTTACAAATTCCAGTGACTTTTATTGGCCGTAAAGGGGAAAAAAAACCCCAAATTTCCTTAAACTATTTATTNCTTTTATTGGCCGTAAAGGGGAAAAAAAACCCCAAATTTCCTTAAACTATTTATTGCTGCCAAACATACGTAAAGGTCCCATATCCGTTCCCATGGATAGGAAGCTACAGATCCTGCATATTTTCCTTACATTTTCTGATTTTTAGATTTTGCGTGTTGACATGCTTCATTCTAGCTAGTATACGAGAAATGGTTTTGCCTCACCCCGTGTGTCCTCCAAAATACGATTCTTNTTGCTGCCAAACATACGTAAAGGTCCCATATCCGTTCCCATGGATAGGAAGCTACAGATCCTGCATATTTTCCTTAAATTTTCTGATTTTTAGATTTTGCGTGTTGACATGCTTCATTCTAGCTAGTATACGAGAAATGGTTTTGCCTCACCCCGTGTGTCCTCCAAAATACGATTCATGGTTATACTTATATATCATAGGGCGTAATTCTTTCGGAACAAAAACTCTAAATTTCTCTTTGTTGTCCGTCCGCCNTGGTTATACTTATATATCATAGGGCGTAATTCTTTCGGAACAAAAACTCTAAATTTCTCTTTGTTGTCCGTCCGCCTAACACTCCCTTATAAACAACATAAGTAGTTGTTCCTTGTATTATTTCAGCACGTATTTGTTGACACTCTGAGTAAGCTTTTTGAAACTTCTTTATATTTACAAACACACTATGAACATTTTGAAGCGTGTTAATTTTTACTTTATCCGTGCACTCCTTTTATTGAGCTGATATACAACATTTAATTCTGCTTGCGTGACCCCTTTAAATTCATCCTCGCAAAACATACAAGAAAGCGCGTCTACGACTGAATTTTCAGTGCCTTTTTTATGTTTTACGTCAAACTTGAAAATCGACAAACGCACCAACCATTTTGCGAGAGGTCCAGCAGGTTTTTGAGAATTTTATAAACAAATTTTCGCTTGGTTGTCGGTAAACAATTTAAAGGGTGCGTGATCTATGTAATAAGCAAATCGCTCCATCGCCCAAATACAGCTAAGGCATTCTTTCTCGTAGAAGTTATAATTTCTTTCTGCACTTGTTAACTGTTTACTAGCATACGCAACTGATACATACATCCCATTTTCCTTTTGGCATAACACCGCACCCAAAACGATAGAACTTGCGTCACAATGCAAAAAAAAATTATTTCTTAAAATTTGGTAGATGTAAAACAGAAGGGGTTGTGAAGCATTCCTTCAACCTCTGAAAATCCTGCTGTTGTTCCTTTTCCCATACAAATTCCGTTATTACTTATTTGAAGGGTTTTTCACCTGCGAACAATTTGGAACACATTTATTGCAAAGAGCAACTATCCCTAAGAAACGTTTTACCCCGCATAAATTGTTGGCAGTGGAAAATGTATAATTGCCTCATGTTTTTCTGGGTCCTTACGCAAACTGTCTTCTGAAATTATGAAACTTAAGTAGTGAACATCTTGCTCGGCCGAACATATTTTATCTGGATTCACTGTCAAGCGAGCGTCTCGTAAAGCCTGCAAAACCATACGAATATGGTTTAAATGCTCTTCAAACGTGGAATAATATATGCACACGTCGTCAATATACGTATAAAAGAAATCATAATTATATTAACCCAACACATTATTTAACACACGTGACATTCCTTGAAGTCCTACGTTTACGTCCATCGGAAGACTAGTCCACTGAAATAATCCCGCAATGTGAACAAAATGTAAGGGGTTTCCTACACTGAGCGTGCAATTAGCAATGTAAAAAATCTGAATTTAAGTCTAAATTTGTGAATTATTTTGCCTTATTTAATGTGTAAATACTGTCACGAATGCTGCTATAGGATATCCTCATACAATTTTCAATTGATTTGGCGGTAACCACAAATAAGACGTTACTGACCCGGCGTTTTTTTTCGAATAAAAATATGGATAAGCATATGCACTTTATGACGTCTCAATAATTCTATGTTCCTGCAATTTCAGTGCAGCAACCCAATGGGGAACAGAAACCACTGCTTCATTATCTTTTTAATTAAACGAACCGGAACCTGTGAACAATGCTCTAGCTTACCTGTTATAAAATCACTTAATTCAGCTTTTATTTTCATTATTTCTTCTTCAGCTCCATCATTATTTTCAAGTGACTGAATCTTTCGTACGTACAGCATCGGAAACAAAACATAACAATAAGTGACTGATATAGCTAATAAGCATACTTTCCTCTACATGAGTTTAAATTTTTTTTAGTTAAATTCTTATAAGCTTAGATAGTAGGTAGGCCATTATGTCNTACTTTCCTCTACATGAGTTTAAATTTTTTTTAGTTAAATTCTTATAAGCTTAGATAGTAGGTAGGCCATTATGTTTCGTTGACAGCAATATCGTTAACCAGAAACCAATGCAACAGTCCCAAGGCAATTACATACACACGTGCCTTACCTGGAACTCGAACCTAGAAAACCTTGTAAAAACAGCTGGAGTATAATCAACTACATTGCGGGTTAGGATTCAAAGCATAAACTTTGAAATTTTATCAATCTTATGTGTTAAATTATGTGGTTCACTAACATGATATATTTACATGGCCATAATTTTTAAAATAAACTTAAGAGTCACTGAAAACGCATAAGTTCATATGGCCTACCACGGCGCAATTTATGTGTAAAATTTGGTGGAAATNCATGATATATTTACATGGCCATAATTTTTAAAATAAACTTAAGAGTCACTGAAAACGCATAAGTTCATATGGCCTACCACGGCGCAATTTATGTGTAAAATTTGGTGGAAATCTGTTGATAGGTCCCGAGGTAAGGCATTAAAATCCTTATGTTCTTAATCGGTACTATTTTACAAAATTACCTTAAAAGGTTGTTTATACTATGCTTATAATAAAACAGTTTAATCAAAATAAAATAAATTGAATAAAGTTAAATTTTTAAGTAGATATACCACACTTATCAAAATATTTATGTAGCCGCAGTTTCGAAAATCAATGCCTGATCCCACTTAAAAAATTTATCTTTATATGGCCTTTTGCGGCACTAAGATTTTGCAAAATTTAGTGAAAATTAGTTAATTGCTTAGGATATATATATATATATATATCTACTATATAAAAATAAGTCGGGTTTTCCTTCCTGACGCTATAACTCCAGAACGCACAAACCGATTTCCACGGTTTTGTATTCGTTGGAAAGGTCTCGGGCTCCGTGAGGTTTATAGCAAAGAAAATTCAGGAAAAATTTTAACAGAAAAGCGGGAAAATCTTTTTTTACATACAGCGCCATCTCTGATACAAAGCATGTACTACAAATCAAGTAGATGGCGCCGGTGAGTGATACATTGTTTGACAGCTACTCATTGTTCTCTGCTCAGTGATGTGACAAACTTTCATGTGACAAACAATTGTGAAAAAAAAGTAAAAAAAATAAGTTATTCGTTTCCTAACATTTCAATTGGAAACCATCAAATCAATCACGTGTATTGTGCAAATTTTTATTCAATTTCAACAGCAGGCATTTGTCTTTAAGGTGGTAAGTTGAACTGTGTAAATTATGTGGATCGTGCATTTGAGGTTAAATTCACCACTCTGTCCATAGTCCAAAATGCCTAGAGGACGACGTGCGAACATCGGCCGCCGCACGAGACATGCAAGCCAGCAACAAGTGTATTCACAGAACTTAAGCGAAGAAAGACAAAATATAATAAGAGAAAATGCCCGATTGAGACAACGCGTGAGCACACGAAGATCATTGGCATCATACAATCGCTTGGCATTCCAATATGATCCCACTGCGAACTACAGTGATGATGAAAATTTAGATATTGGACCAATGACGACTATATGCCGATATTGCAATGCGTTAAAGTTCAAAAGAGAAACGGCTGGATTGTGCTGCGCAAGTGGAAAAGTCAAACTGGATCCATTACTTACACCACCACAGCCACTGAAACCATTGTTCGATGGAAGTGATCCCGATTCCAGCCATTTTCTTCAACACATCCTTGAATACAATAACTGCTTTCGCATGACTTCCTTTGGAGCTAATATCATTCGAGAAGGCGGCTTCATGCCGACTTGCAAGGTAAAAGATACAACACACATAACCAATCACTCCTATGTTACACCTATGTTACAACTTACAACTTACTATGTTTGTTTGCAATTACAGATACAAGGACAAATATATCATTTGCATGGTTCAATGGTGCCAACACCAGATGAACCGCATCAATTTCTGCAAATATATTTCATTTCGTCGATGGTGGATCAGCTGAATGTGCGGTGCAATATACAGGGAACACAACAGTTAAAGAGACGAATTATTGAACAGTTGCAAGCATTTTTTCACGCTAATAATGCTGTGGTTAATATGTTCAAAACAGCATTGGAACGAATGCCATCGGATACGCACAAATTTGTCATAAGAGCGGATTGTACCCCAACAGGTGAACATGTGCGAAGATTCAATGCACCCACCGTTAATGATGTTGCTGCAATTATTGTTGGCGATCCAACTAAATCGCGAGACATTGTCGTTCAGCGAAGAAGCAATATCATGCATCGTGTAAACGAGACACATCGTTTGTACGATGCGTTACAATATCCAATCATTTATTGGCAAGGGCAAGACGGATACGACATCACGTCGAAGATGGTCGATCCAATTACAGGTACAATATTCACACACTAATTATTGCTATTATTATTGCTATTATTGCTATTATTGGTTTCCATTAACAATTCATTTAATTTTGCATTTTCAGGCGTATCAACGAATAAAAATCTAAGCGCAATGAATTACTATGCGTATCGTATGATGATTCGTACACATGAGGAGAATGTCATTCTGAAGTGCCGTCGGCTATTCCAGCAATTCGCTGTCGACATGTATGTCAAAGTCGAGACCGAACGTTTAGCGTTCATCCGATTCAATCAGGCAAAGCTACGATCTGAGGACTATATACACTTGCGTGATGCTATTCATTCAGATGGTGATGTTCAGAATATTGGACGTCTGACGATTCTCCCATCATCTTATATCGGAAGCCCACGCCACATGCACGAATACGCTCAAGACGCTATGACGTACGTGCGAAATTATGGAACTCCGGATTTATTTATTACGTTCACATGCAATCCGAAGTGGACGGAAATTGAACGTGAGTTGGAACCGGGCCAAAAACCGCAAGATCGCCATGACATAATCGCCAGAGTATTTCAGCAAAAACTCAAGGTTATGATGGATGTGCTTACTAAGTATCGAGTTTTTGGTGACACACGTTGTTATATGTACTCGGTGGAATGGCAGAAGCGTGGACTACCGCATGCTCATATCCTAATTTGGTTGCTGAACAAATTACATTCAAATGAAGTGGATGACATCATATCAGCTGAAATTCCTGATCCAGTCACTGATCCCCATCTACACGACATTGTGACGACACAGATGGTCCATGGACCGTGCGGTGCATTAAATCCATTATCGCCTTGCATGGCTGATGGAAAGTGCACAAAACGATATCCGCGACCGTTAGTTGCTGAAACAGTCACAGGGAACGATGGATATCCAGTTTATCGTCGGCGTTCAAAAGAAGATAATGGTCGAACTATCAAAGTTAAAGTTCAAAATCAAGAGATTGAGATCGGAAATGAATTCATTGTACCATATTGCCCGCTGCTATCACGAATTTTCGAAACACATGCAAACGTTGAGAGTTGTCATTCGGCCAAATCAATCAAATATTTGTGCAAGTACGTCACAAAAGGCAGCGACATGGCTGTGTTTGGTATTGCGTCGGAAAATGCGAATGACGAAATCAGCAACTTCCAAATGGGCAGATACGTCAGTACTAATGAAGCACTGTGGCGATTATTGTCATTTCAAATTCATGAAAGATATCCCACAGTTGTACATTTAGCAGTGCATTTGGAAAATGGCCAAAGAGTTTACTTCACTGAGGCTAATGCGGCACAACGAGCTGAGAGACCACCATCGACAACATTGACTAGCTTCTTTGCAATATGTGAAGCAGATCCATTCGCAGCGACGCTGATGTACGTTGAAATGCCCAAGTATTACACTTGGAATCAATCAACAAAGAAATTCCAACGTCGCAAACAAGGAACCCCAGTTCCAGATTGGCCACAGGTGTTTTCCACTGATGCACTAGGTCGCATGTATACTGTTCATCCTAGAAATGATGAATGTTTTTATTTGCGACTGCTGTTGGTACATGTACGTGGACCAAAATCATTCGCGCATTTGAAAACTGTGAATGGCCACCAATGCCAAACATATCGAGAAGCATGTCAACTATTGGGTTTGCTGGAGAACGATTCTCATTGGGATTTAACACTTGCGGATTCAGTTGTTTCATCAAATGCGTACCAAATACGAACGCTGTTCGCAATTATCATCACCACATGTTTTCCTTCACAACCAATTCAGTTATGGAACAAATACAAAGACGACATATGTGAAGATATCTTGCATCGCTTGCGCATTCAAACGAATAATCCTGACATCCAAATAACCGATGAAATCTACAATGAAGGATTGATTCTGATTGAGGATCAATGCTTGACTATTGCAAACAAGCTACTGATTGAAGTAGGAATGATTGCGCCAAATCGATCGATGCACGATGCATTCAACCAAGAATTAAATCGAGAGCTGCAATACAATGTTGATTCATTGCAGGAATTCGTTCGAAATAATGAGCCGTTGCTGAATGAACAGCAAAAACAAGTATACGAAACATTAATGCAAGCGGTGGACAATAATACTGGTGGTCTATTCTTCCTGGACGCACCTGGAGGAACAGGGAAAACATTTGTCATTTCATTTATTTTGGCCACTATTCGATCAAGATGTGACAAAGCTTTGGCGTTAGCATCATCTGGAATTGCGGCGACTCTTCTAGATGGCGGTCGTACTGCACATTCTGCGCTTAAGTTGCCACTCAATTTAAACACAATTGATATT
>NQII01006383.1:88994-124679 GCA_002778355.1 Clitarchus hookeri
AGCACTTCAATGAAACGTATTTACTTTGGATTCACTTTCATTTACTTAGAGAAGTTCAATTCATTACTGTTGTGAAATGAAATAAAATTTTTCCTTTTCAAATATAAAAAAAATGTTTCTTCATGTTTTAATCACCAAACAAAATGTTGCATAAAACGAAGCCATCTGGTGGCGAAACGGAGTTCGCCGGGTTTGCTAGTATATATATATATAGCGAGAAAGAGAGAGATATTTTATTTTATAAAGTACATTATTATATAAAAGAACGGAATAAGAGGATCTATGTATATGTATTCTGTTCAACAGTGTTGCAGATAGAGTCCTACTGCTGATGGCGGACATTTTGAACGTTTGTTAATGTTATTAACGTTCTCTCACACCCGAATATGTCCTTTTAGCGTNCTGCTGATGGCGGACATTTTGAACGTTTGTTAATGTTATTAACGTTCTCTCACACCCGAATATGTCCTTTTAGCGTCACATACAAGCAGTCCCATTCAATTTTATTTAACAGTTTCTCTATTTTTCACGTTCAAGAAGTGTAAACCTTAATTTGTGAAGATCTGTATGGACACTAATATCCGAAAGTATAGGTGATACATTAGAATCGGGGTGACAAGCAGACACTATAGCTTATCCTTCTGCTGTTCTCTTTTGGGATCTCGGCATGTATTTATACTACTGAGATATTTCTTTCCGAAGTTTTTTGAGTGTTTATGAAGCTATTATCTGTCTAGAAGACTCCACCGTAGGATACATTTTACTGTCGAATAGTGATCGTATATCTTGCCTAATTTAGTCTATTGCTGTATCCACAATTTTCACCTCATCTTCGCTGTTATTTTTCTCCAAATACCACCTTTTATGCGGATTATTAATAATAAGTAGTGATATCGAGGCCGTTTGAGCATGCTAGGGAGTCATTAGTGGCCTTAGAGCCATTTGAATAACCTGTAAATGGGTGTCGGAGAGAGGAATACTAATTACAACCACCCTTTAACCAGGGAAACAGATCATTCCTCTCCACCATCCCCACATATTCCAGTGTCTCACCTGAAGAACGGGACAAATTTCAGGCACCGAAACGTAGTGGAAACTTTTTATTAATTTTTTGTTATAATTTTTCGTCGCTCTGTGTCCTCTCTGTTTGTTTATCTATTCTTTTCTCTGGTTATTTCTGTGGTTCCTGTGTTGTTAGTTTTTATTTATTTGATTTTATAATCTAATAAGGAATAATTTTCCTCATTTGCGTTTCATTGCTTTTTTTTGTACTATTTTTGTGTGTGTGTTACAATGTTTTATTATTAAACTGTGTCCACTGATAGTGTTTTTTGCACTTTTTTGGTTACTCTTCTTGTGTTTTCATTTTTGTCATCGTGTTGTCTTTTCATTTGGTTTGCTTTGTTGTCTGTCCCGTTTTTTTAATAATAATTTGTTCGTCTCTCTTTTTTTGTGGTTTTATATATATATATATATATATATATATATATATATATAGGTTTTTCATTAACAAGGAAACAGCTTTCCCTAATTATCATTCGGTGATGTTATAAAAGGTTTTTTAATTTTTTGTCTTACTGAGCTCTGTGTGTGTGCTTTTAGTTTAGTTTCATGGTCGAACATGGACACAGTAAAATCATACTATAATAACATACATTTCAGTTTTGTGAATAATATAACTTAAGCAAAATTTTAGTATCCGTAACTGCGTTTTTCATGCAATTTTAATGATCAGCTATTATCCACAACACTCAGCATCTTTATGTCTATTGGCATTATTAGGACCTAGAATACATCTTTTATAATTTCTTCCTCATGAAACACTATTAAATGATCGACGAATACCCAAAATGCACAAAGTTAGTAAGTATTACTGACATTCCAGGGAAAATACCAAAATACTCAGTAGTGTAATGTAGCACGTTAAATGAATTGTCCGTCATTTATCAGATGTGCATCGGGAGCGAGTGCGAGTTTTGAAACACGACGATTTCGATGCGCAGGACAAGACGGCCGGCAACTGCACCTGACGACGCGATCCTGTGCTCGACGCTCGCCTCTCGCCAACAGTTAAGCGTAGAATAGTAAGTAGTACACCGTTGTTGAGAGAAAATTAAGCAAATGATTGTCGTTGAGGTTAGTTTCCAACTACCTGACATAATTTTCCGTTTCTGAGCCAGCTTATTCGTAACTTCACTTATAATATAAACTGAAGGAACTTCACCGAGGTTCACACAATAAATGTATATTTTCACAATATAATAATCCGTTGAGCCATTCAGTACTTGAAAACAATGAATTTATAACTGTTTAGAACAGTATTGATTAAATGAGGTAGTATCTGCAGGGTCACTTCCTTACCTCCGTCGTTTCTGGTAACTTACGACATTCTTCCACGAAGTTACTTGCCTCCCATCAAGGCGAAACGGGTTCGATTCCCGGCGGGGTAATCCGGGTTTTAGCATGTAGGAAACGTGATGGACGACTGTGGCCGGCGGTTTGTCTCGAATCACTCTGTTTCCCCATCCCCTTGCATTCCCGCTTTCTCATATTCATCTAATTTCACCCTCACCGGCGTTCAAGACTTCAGTGTTAAGCGCTGAACACAACCTCTCATCTCGAATCTTTCAAAAAGAAAGCAGAAGAACGGGAGTAATTCGGTACGTTTTTTTTATGGAATGTGAGTAGTAATAATAACCAAATTTAAACTGTGTAAAATGTTTCCAGGTAAGGAACGCGTAGACCATACAGACATATTTCTGGGCTATAAGGCACAGCCCGGGTTAAAATTGTATTTTAGTGTCCTCCTCTATTTTTTATCGCGAATACCTTTTTTTCTGTGCAGGGGAAATTCTGTGTACTGTTTCATTTTCGTAATGTTCCACAGTTATTTTCATTACTGATGTTTTTTATATTTCCTTGTTCATTTGAAACAAGCCCTTATAGCAGTCAGTTGTCTACATTGGTGAACTGCAAGACAAAAAATATGCTGTTAATATAAATACGCGATTCATGGGACATTGCATAAATTTAATTAAATATAGTGGTGCTAGTATTTTAAGTTAATTTTTTTTGCTAATAACTCTTACCTCACCGCACGTAAGCTTGTGAGTCGGGGTTATTAAATTATCCGTGCTACGTTACTGATGGTTTCATTCTCCACGTAAGTGGGGGAACCTTGTGTCATAACGGTTTCTGTACAGTATCCACAGTTTCATTAATTTTTTTTAAACCGCTTACCTGCTAGAATAATTAAGATATTTTATAAAACTTATAGCGTTGAGAAAAAATATATTTTATCTCATAACTTTAAAACGAATTGAAAGTGATGTAACAATTCACTTTCACTGATAGGAACTCTCTATTAAATTTTTTAATCAATACAATTAATAACACTTCATTTTCTAGATTTTTATAATAAATTAAATGTCACAGGCACACAAGGAATGGAAAAGGAATTACTGATATGAATCTGGAAGGAATTGTAACACAAAAAGTGAGAGATAAAGGGAAAACTATTATAAAATGTTCAAGATAATTAGAGGGACAATATTTCTAACACATATAGTGTTGCACGAGATGTCTATACATTGATATATTACGTTCCACCAAAACATTCAAACCTTTCTGTAACAGTAATATATGTATTGTTTATGTCTCATTGTACATAAGGATGCTGCAAGCGGACTTTGAACTCTATATCCTAAACAAAAGCGGAATCATCGTCTCATTCATGTCACATTTTCCAAATAAGGAAACCCTTTAGTATATTGTATGGCCACCATGAGCCAGCATGACATCCTCGCACTTTCAAGGTACACTTCTGATCAGTCGACGGACCCCCCTCCCCCCCCCGGTTGTGGGATATTCTCCCATTCGTCGGCCAGAGCATCAGTAAGTTCGTGAAGCACCAGAAAGTTTGTAGGACGACGTCGGACTCGTTCATATAGCTTGTTTAATAAATGCTCAATGAGACTGAGGTCATGATACACAGCGGGCCAAACCATGGTTTCAATTTGGAGTTCCTGTACAGCAGCAATTGTGGCGGCTACCGTATTGTTTTGTTGGAGAAAATTCGAGGGCCCTATTGCCACTGCAATGGGCATAACATGATAGAGTACAATTTCCTATACGTACCTGGTGGCCGTAAGTGCGTGTCGAATCAACACAAGGTCCGTACGGCCGTTGATATAGACGCCATCCCACACCATGACAGACTCAGCGCCAAATATGCCCCGTTTCCGGACTACTGCGTCTGTATACTGCTCAATACGATACATCCGCAGACGTAGACCACTTTGCGTTAATCGAAAGCATGATTCACCTGTGGACAGTGGATCGCGCCATTGTCGGAGCCACTAGTTACGATGTGCCTGCGTAAATCTCAGTCGATCTCTCTCGTGGCGAGGCGCTAATCGCAGGCACTTGTGGGGGGGGGCAATTCTGACCTTTAGTACACCAGTGGCTGCACTCGGATCATTTTGGTAGTCCAGAGGAGTGGCACTGAGCTGCCGGAAGTGTACAGTTGACCACATATAGGTCGTCCCTGGCCAACGTTTTCCACGTTTAACCCTGGCCTGGTCTCCTATAAGTGTAAATTCATGGTACATTGAATCATTTCCAGACCCTACCAACAACACATATAGCCAAATCAAGGTCTTATACCACTACACGAAATGTCCATTCTTCCTACAACAGTGTGACCGCACTAACAGTTTCCGTCTCTTTTAGGTACCGCGTTCGAACTGAATGAATGTACACAAGCTCTTTAAACATGCGCATATCAGATACAGACACTTTATATTGGTGTTAAACTACGTGCTTTGTTGATCCCCACTTTACTATTCCACATAAATGTTTCACTATTTGGTAGAGGAAACATGAAGGATGATTTCTTGGCCCACTTATCATCGGAAAACATGTCGGAACAAGATCAAACACCAGTTGTATCTCAAACGTTACTGGTTAAATTCTATAGTCTATCAAAATCATGTCCCTATGATTGTTTTTAGTTTTGTGATACAGTGATGTGAGTAGGGGTAGATATAATACAAATTTATATTTATTCAGAATTTTAACGGTTCATAAACAGGTAGTATGAATGTAGGAGTTTTGAATGGCAGAGGGGAAGTAATAAGTGATTGAAATTGAAGTAAAAATGTTGGAAAATGTATTCAATAGTTTTAAGTGCCCAAATACTGCGGCAAATTAGTAAACTGTAGGACATCATGTACGAAAGAATCATGGTGATAAACTAAGACACGCAATACCTACTTCAAACCCTACTCCTTTTTCTTATATGTACTTGGAATTGGGTGTTTTCAATAAGTTTTGGACAGTGACAAGTGAAAGGATGGAAATAATTGTCAGTTTATTATTGATGTCGCTAACTTTCGCCACATTCTATACGTAGTTTGAAAAATGTGAATAAAATGACTTCAGAATGACAAAGGGTTGCATAAATTATGGCCTGTGAAAGGGAACAGGGGTAGTTAGAATATAAATTAAAGAATTTAAGAATAATGATTTAGATGACTACTATAAAACCATGGCTTAAAAAGTTCGCGAATGTCAAGAGTACTCTTAAAGGAGGCCTATAAAAGGCAGAAAAGAGAAAGAAAATTCTTCATTTGAACGGAAGTAGTCAAGTAGAGTGGCGTGTTTGCCGAGCACAAATCACACGGATGAAATTGTGCAGGAATAACACAAGCGTGTAAAATGTCTTGCATAATAAAGGTCATAATCGTAATAGAAAGGATTAATTATGGTATGATATATAAAAAGTATGAACACAATAGCTTAAATGCTTCAAGAATGTCAAAAATGCAAGTTTAGTAAGAACTGAAGCTGATAGGCGTATAGGAAGGGGAATGGTGGGGTTAACTGGCATGGGAATAGGAATGCGCAATGAATGTACGGTGAGTGTAATACATGCAAACCGGGCCTGAAACAGTTTAGCAATTATAAGTGTTTAATGAAATATTCGTGGAGGGCGACCAGTTAAAGAGCAGNAAACCGGGCCTGAAACAGTTTAGCAATTATAAGTGTTTAATGAAATATTCGTGGAGGGCGACCAGTTAAAGAGCAGATTATATGGTTACAGCAACTGACAAAAATAACTATGATTTGTAAGAAATATGCATTCATAAATATTGTGTACCAAGCTGACACTGTTTGTAAACAGAAGGAACCTAAGCGAAAATGTTAAATATGAGAGTAAGAGAAAGAAATTAATATGACGTACTGTATTTTTAGGGAAATAATTAAAAATCGAAGGTAACATTTACAGGACAAACATTTTTGATGCTACCAAAACTATTAATATAATAAATTAAACTTCATATGAATTCGCGATTTATAGGATGAAAGCTCCTGCTGCAAAACTGATTAATTTGAACAAAAAAATGCAATATGTTATCGAATCAGAAGATCAGAAAATTTGTGTAACTCTGACCTAACCTGTTCGGTAACTATATAGCTGCTATAGTCTTACCGACTGGAGTGTTAAATGGCATAGGGCAAGAAGGAAAACGGAAGTAGACATCAATTTCAGCCTAAGGTTGCTATCCTCGATCAAAGTCTCTATAGCATTTTCAAACCGTTTCATTACGTGTTTTATAAAACGTGTTTATTATATAAATTTTAATAGAGATGGTCTTTGACTTCTTTGTCACCTAATTTCTCTAAATTATAATTTAAAAAATATTAGTGTCTACAAATAAACAGTATTCTGTAAATACATGTTTTAAGAAAAAAATTTAATTTATTTTAAAGTGGTGTGTGTAATTTTTCTCGTAATTTTTTCCTTATTCAAACATAAAGAAATAACTGTAATAAATATTATGTCTATATACACACACACTTCTCATATTTTTAGAGCTCCGCGAACAGGTTATGGGCCCAAGAGACAAGCATTTCAGAAAAAAGTATTATTACTGTTGAATTTATTTCTAGTGTGTTCGTACTGTTTGTATAATATAATGATGAAGTTAATTTTTTAGCATGTTATTACTTGCGTTCTTAACTTTATTTATTCAGATAATTCTTGTTCGTTGAAAAATTTTCACAGCGTTAGCAATAATGATACTTTACCATATTTTAAATTATTCTTCGTACACTTTTGAAATTTTTTATTAATTTGTATAAAGTTATGATGCAATACACTTAAATGGCAAAATAATCGAAAATAGAATCGAGAAAAAACATATTTTATTATCCTGCGTAAGTATGAAAAAAATCAGCACCAAGCGTCATATTATAGTGGTAATAAATCAGACAAAAGTTGGTTGTGATGGTGAAGCTCGTGGTTGTGTGGTGGATGTGTAAGTGTGTCACAGAGTGATGATGGTGAAGGTCTAAATCTGGTGATGATTCCAGTCATGGTGGTTCACAAATAACAGTTTTTCAAGTAGCGATGTAACCTGAGAGCTGCTAGGTCATGTTTTGGGACTGATGACATTTTTGTGCTAGTGTATCAACTGAATCTGGTAGACCGAAAGCAACATATGTAATAGCAAGAAATGTTGATTCAGAACGTGTTTTGCCAACTATTTTATAATACGAATATTTTATTCTATATTTTTGAAAGTATTGAAACGAATCGCGTCAACGATTATACGAGTAGTAGGGCTGTAGACACTGTGAAAGGAGTAAGCTAAAAAAATTATTTTGAAGCAATAGAACTTACAAAAAGGACGAAAAAAGTGGGATTTAAGACAGCATTTCAAATCTCACCCATTATTGATATGTAATTACAAATAATCGAGCGATTTCAAATGAAAGAAGTTACTTTTGTGGCAACGTCGTTTTTTCCAGCAGGAATGAATACAAAACTAAAAATATAATAAGAAATTTTATATTGTAAAATAAATTCTTCCCAAAGCATTCTGCAGAACTTGCACATTCATTCAATGTCTTGGATATATATAATATATAAATGTTAATTATATGACTGCTGTTACAATATCTGCGAAATTTTCATTGGTAGTTCAAGTGGTGTTTAAAAAATTTAACGACGGAACTGTAAATATGAAAAGCATATATATATATATATAAGGTATTTTCTACTTAAATTCATTTCTAATTGAAATATTAAAACTTAAAATTTACCCAAACGGTTAGTCAATTGTAGACATAAAAAAAAATTCAACAATAATTGATGGCAATTGGTCCATGGTTCATTAATTATGAAGTATTACTATAAAAATACGTTTTAAAGACACCTTCTAAAATGGCAGGGGATTGAATGTATTACGCAGAGTATACAGTACACACAGTAGGCCCTACGACACTCAGCCCACCAAAATTGACTTTACTCATAATCAGTTATAGAAAGTAAAATTTTAATTTCAGAATGCTGAAGTAGAAGTTTTAAGTAATTATAGATTTTCTTTGATTTGAAACATCAAGCTCTGAAGACAATTGTATTTCATAGCTTTGTTAAATAAAGAAAATATAAAATAATGTGTTGACAGTTTGTGTTTATATAATCTATTTGATATATATATGTAAAATTAAAGAAAAGAAATCAAAATTGTATGAACTTGAAACAGATAAAAAAGGTTTTTCATTTGCGTACATCAGTGAAATCTTACGATATTTCTTTATACAAAAGAATATTACATATATAAAATAATACTTTCTTAAACGTTTTAACGGTTCTAAATAAATCGCAATCAATGTACATTTTTTCTTGGAAAATTAAATAATGTAAGTAATACCAGCATAATCAGTTCATTATTATACCCGTGAAAATAAATCGCATTTTCGTTCAGTTTAAAAAGTACGTAGCATTGTAAATGGAAATTACGAAGAACTGCCAAAAACGCTTACGCGGTTTGTAATTAATTTCTGGGTGGAAATGAGATGTGTTCAGGGGCGGAAAAATATTTTACTCGTTTAATACGCTCACTAAACGCAAATATAAACAGAGAATAATAATTATGCGGGATGGAAAAATTATTGTTAATTATGTACATAGCTTCTATCACTACAGAGTTATTTCCTGCACGTTACCAAAATCTTATATCTAGAAAATGTAATTAAATACTTTAGGAAAAAAATATTAAAGATGGAGTAAACACGAAGTCAAAATTCATAAATAGTTTCGCATTGAATCCTAAATTATATTTATCAATAAATAACGCAATTTTACTTAAAAGTTAGCTTAAAGGGGTTGAGAAAACACATGACGTCAAAATTAGGATTGATACCGCTGTTTGTTCAATACCAGAATGTACGATTACAGCGACTTACAATCACCTGTGTATTTACTTTGGAACTGACCTATCCTACAAATGACGTCTTTTGTTTCTGGCGCTTCAAATACCTGATATAAACACAAAACGGAAACTCAGTTTTCACGACAATAACAGAAAATCGTAGCAAGGTAAAATGGAAAATTCGGTGAACCAAAGCTGAGCATTTGTCATTTCTTCATACTGAATGTAGTGTCAGTTCATGTTTGCTGAAAATTATGTTGGAATCTGTCGCGACCTGAGACAGCGTAAGTATATCAGGACCCTCAACGCTGCCAATAATTTCATTCTTTCGGTTCGTGCTGTACAATACCAAGTCACATAAATAAAATATGTGTTGATATTTAGAAATAGTAATATATCAATTTAAAAATAAATATAAGAATATAACCGCAAGAACAAATCAACCTTATTTGATAAAACTTTAAACCTTCAACGTTCCCACGTGATTTCACATTAATATTTGAATTGGTTTAACTGAATTTAGATAATTCAAATGTATCTTTCTATAGTGTATTTATCAATATTATGAATACCCTTAAAGATATACACCTGTAAAAACATTACATTTTTGAAGTTTTACTTCTGTTGGCGCGTTGAGGGTAAAATTTAGTTTGCAACGAAAGTTGCGCGCACACAGTGTAACGAAATTCGACAGTGAACCTGGTAGGGTTATGACCCAACGCACATGCGCGTATAGTTGCGCGCGCACAGTTTAACAAAATTCGACAGTGAGCGGGGTAGGTATATGACCCAACGCGCATGTGCGCATCGTCTAGTTATATAAAAACGCAAGGTAAACAACATAGTACATGGTTATATTGAAAACTGACAGAAAATCAGTTCATGTAATAAGAAAATTGAAAACCATTTAATTTATATTACTAATTCATTGTAAATATATAGATCTTATCAATTAATTTTACTTACATTGTGCGGTGAAAAATTTGTTAGTGACAAAAATTGTATAATAAAATTTTGAAAGGCTTTTCAAGTATTTGAGGTTTTTTTGTAAGTATTATTTTAGTAAGTAATAATTCTTTTGCCGCGTTGAGGGTAAAATTTCAGAGTCCAACGGAAGTTGCGCGTGCATAACGGACACTATTTCCGTATACAGCAGTTGGATGGGCATATATGAGTAGAGGTGAGGATAAGATACCGATGATTTTAAGTGTAGACTTTAAGATAAATTTCAACTTAGAAAGTTCTGGTCCACTTATCAACTATTTGCGTGAGGATTTACATCTCTCCATAAATAATGACCTTACAGTTTCTGCGACACGACACATCACCACCATTGATGCTATATTTACGCGATATTTGCATAACGATTCTACAAGACTATTTTTATCATATTTCAATTATCACAAACCGCTTGTAACTCACATGCCAATTCAGTTACCATCAGAAGAACCAATGGAAATTGATTAATTTAATTTTAATATATTTGACTCTTTTTTATATGTCAATGAATATTTTAATATTTTTTAAACTGCATAAACATAAATATAATTTTAATTTAATTACGTTCTTTAATCAGACCTTTATCAATTGTGTTTTATGTCTTTCTTCGGTTATTTTATCGTTTTCCTACTAACATAAATTGTTTGCATATGTAATAAAATTTTATTGTAGCCACGCCAAAGAAGCATAATTTCTAACGTGCGTACATATATTATTGTTTTTCTTATCGACACGCTTTGATTACTATATAAAAAAGTACTTTGAGAAATAAAATTGATAAGCCTAAGTTCTTTTACACATAAATGCAAGCAAACTTTATGACATATTGAAAGGATATGATAACAGGAAATCGAGTGTTACAAATATTTATGGAAAAGTAATTTACTAAGGGATGTGAAGATATATACAGTCAAATAGATCCTGAGATATTATGCAAGCGTATTACGAAGACCTGAATATTCCGTTGCAGTAACTTTCAATATAGTGCAGACTGAAGCATACCAAATTTAATTCCAACACTTTAAATAGTTCAGCACGCCAAGTGTAAGTTAATCTGAATAATGGTACCAGATTTATTTCAAGGTATTACTACAGGAATAATAAAGCTGCTTTGAAAACAAGAGAAAAGTTACCCATATAACTAGTGAGGCAACTTCCATCTACATATGTGCAAGTTATATTAATTAATACCTTCAAATCTTATAAGATAGGTAGGACTAAACAGCTCGTATACAACTATGCAATTATATACTCTAAACATGTGAAATTTAACACTTGTAAGAAAAGTACAAATACATACGCCTTACGTGGGACTCTAGGCAAAAACGCCGGTACCGTCGTATTGTCATCCGGCGTGCAACCTACTACAAAATAGAAGTAAGCTTTAAAGCAATGAAGGTATATTATTTTGTAAAAAAAATTAAAGGTATTTTACTTTGGAAATAAGTGTCCGAACNAGCTTTAAAGCAATGAAGGTATATTATTTTGTAAAAAAAATTAAAGGTATTTTACTTTGGAAATAAGTGTCCGAAACAAAAACGTTTCGTTGATACTTATTAAACTGTTTAATAGGTGACACACTTATCTAAATTAATTATATTAATACTATTTTCAAAATAAGTGCCTCGCGTATCTTAATATATCACTACTAGCGGGCAAAATCTGTCGAGAATAGATTGATTTATATAGAATATATTANGCCTCGCGTATCTTAATATATCACTACTAGCGGGCAAAATCTGTCGAGAATAGATTGATTTATATAGAATATATTATATGAAACCTTTTTGTTAGTGTGGTGCTATCTTAAAAAATTGCGGACAAAAGTATTTATGTGTAGACTCAATTAATGGCTGTAATAGACACTGCCAGCATACAAAATTAAGTTTCAATAGGATATATGGATTCGTAGGATTCGTATACTAAGCTAAATAGTTTACATGAGCACCATTTTGAAAATAAGTATCTGAAACATCATTGTAAATGGCCTGCCGTAGTACCACTTGGTTTTCAAATTTTATAGGAATCGGTTGTTTATTTCGCAAGGTAGAGCACGAAATCTATATTTATTTATGTGAAGCTACGTTACAAAATTACGAGAAAAAGAGTCTCTGTACAGAAACATTTGTTGGCTGTAATATATAACAGATACTACCAGGACACAAAGTTAAGTTCAATTTGGGTACGTGGTTTCATAGACAGAACATTCTATTCCCAAATGTTTACTTGGTCACCGTTTGGAAAATAAGTGTCTGACGTACTTAAGACACATTAATGTACATGGCCTATCGTAGCGAAACTTGTTTCTGGGTTTTGTAGGTATAGGTTGATTGTTTTCGTTTTTATCATGTGTCTCTTTCTTCCAAAATGTGGGACAAAAGAACCCCTTAATTGGCATATATGTTCCTTGTGATATATACTCTCAGCAAACGAATTTCAGGTGAAGATGGTCAAATTATAAATATTAAATGACCGCCATTTTGAAAATAATTTCCTGGATTGGTTAAAAATTATGAAATTGGGGTGCCCTTACAAAGTACTGCATGCGCAGAGAGTTTGGTAATATTAAGNCTGGATTGGTTAAAAATTATGAAATTGGGGTGCCCTTACAAAGTACTGCATGCGCAGAGAGTTTGGTAATATTAAGTTCACGAGTGAAGTCTTAAGGGCGAAGTTTACATACACACACACACACACCACAGCTCACACACAGGGAAGTGATCTCATAAACCTATCTTTCATTCGGAAAGTAGACAATAAAGCTGTAATTTTCAAAATGGGCAACCTGTATTAGTATGGTCATAAATTGCGAAAGTAGGGAAAGCTGCTATTTACCAAACCCATACCGAGATTGGTGAAAATCAGAGGTTTCAGACGTTATGAAGGGTGCACTCAAACTCACACACACACAAACACACACGCAGAGAGAAAGTATAACGTCATATTTATTGACACAAAACAGATGTTTAAATTTCATAAGGAATCACGTCATCATTGCTTGTCACGTAATCATCGCGGGGCAGCTGTTGCGGAGTGGCTAGAGCGCTCGTCTCCCATGGCGTAGATCCGAGTTCGATCCCCTGCGGGTTCACTCGTGGATCTTCCCTTGCTGGCGGGCTTTCACGGTGTACTGCTGCTTCCCCCGCGCTTGCAATATAGTTCCGCTCCATCCTAGGATCAAATTTCATGTCATGTCTGGGGATGACGGGTACCTACGGGTCCCAGCTTGAAAGCCCCTCATGGAGGGTGCCGCCTCATCCTGGGTGCACTCCCCGCACGAAAAAAATAAATTTAAAGCATTTTTTTTAAATAATGATTATTCTGTAGCTGTTGATAGTTACAGTTATTTAATTAACCGCGTGTATTATGATAGTAACTGAAATTTTATTCCACCTAAATGTATTTATGAACAAAAATAGGCAAGATATGACAAAACCGTTAAGGTTTCTCGCAGAAATTCTCATAATATCCATTATTTGTCTCTAGTGTATAACTATAACATGTAAGAACAATAATGATGCCCGTTTGTGTGTCTGCATCCCCGAAAAATCTCTGAACATGTGCACTATTTTACATAAAAATTGGTATACAGAGGCCTCATTTTTCATAAATTTCGAAGATTTCGGATGTTTATTTCAAAACGGTGACAATATATGATTTTGGCTCCTATACCACATATCACAAGCTATTTAACAGATTTAAAATAAACATTGTGTTGAAATTGTCAATACTGTCAACATTAAACAAAGAAACTAAATCCTCATTCACCCGCCATTTAGGAGATTATTCTGTTGAATGCGTAAACACTTGCCAATTAAATGATACGTCGGTTTCGATTTCCCGAAAATATCAGCACACTAATAGTTCTACGGGAAGCATACTTAAGAGTGTTTTTAAATGTTTAAACAAAATAATATTTTTAAGAATTTAGAAAATTATTTTTAAAACGGCTGTCATACAAATATTTTAGAATACCACAACCAAAAGGAAATTAAAATCATTTAACAAAATTGTTAAAGTACCAGCTAGCTTATTAAATTATATACATTTTTTTTCTCTCTTTAAATTAAACGGTGCAAATATGCTTTAATAATAATGTAGGAAGAGTTCTATTTTGCAAAGAACATATAAATTCATTTAAAAAAATGCTAATAGGCACTCTTAATGTTAAAAAAAAATGTATACAACAGTCTTTCAGCACTTAAATAATGGGATAAAAATTAAAGAAAGAATTTTGAATCCTGCACTGTTATTCATAATTATCGTTGCCAACTAAATTAATGTTAAAACGGAAAATAAATATAAGATTTAATATTGCCCTTGAATGTTTTGTAGCATCAAGCAATGTTATCAAATAAAATTAATAAACAAGGAATTCCGACTTTAANATATTGCCCTTGAATGTTTTGTAGCATCAAGCAATGTTATCAAATAAAATTAATAAACAAGGAATTCCGACTTTAAATTTAATCACGTGTAGACTTTGCTATGTGTTTTATGGGATACTTTTCTTTCTGGCTGAAAAATTTTCATCAAAATTCATGTTAGGTATTTTTTCGGGAGTAACAGCAAACTGGTTCCATAGTATATGTTAGAAAATTAATTTTTTAAATGACGATGAAAAGGTTTTTTCCGTGTAGCGTATTATCTGTACTAAATCCAAACTTATTTTATTAGTTTAGCTGTAACCTAAAAGTAATTTCAGAGTAAATGAGTCCTATATCAACTTATAGGCCGAATGTTTTATTTTACANTTTAGCTGTAACCTAAAAGTAATTTCAGAGTAAATGAGTCCTATATCAACTTATAGGCCGAATGTTTTATTTTACGATCTCTCAATGATTAATTTGCAAACATTGCATTATTGAAATTTTTTTTTTTGTAAAAAACCGCTTGAATAAAACTACCTTTGTGTGGTCGTTTAATTTATTCGTGTGCGACACGGGCCTACTGCGACAGAAAATGTATAAACGCAAGCGAAAACAGCAACCCTAACTCAGTTTGGAAAATGATAAACCCGGCCGGAGAATATACAGTTAGCTCGCCAAAACAGGATTTAATTATCGTCACTTCTATTGTTTCGTATAATGAGAACGCGGAATGCAAATGCCCACGGTGATGCAAGCCAGGAACTGGATGTAATAAAACAGCATAGGCTTATATTACAACACTTTCTGGAAAGGAAGCTCCTCGACTTCGCATACTTCCTGGTTATGTTTTAACTTGATAAATATAATAAACGTTAACTTCTGTTGATAGAAATAAAGAAATGCATGATCTTTAATTTTAGTGTGTGTTTAATATATTATCCCGAATTTTATAAAACGTTTACGAATCACTGATTTTTAAGAACTTTTCGATTACGAGTAAGGGTAAATTGAAAATGATTCTAATAACGCTGGTATGATTTTAATCACATTTGCATTAAAAAAACAAAGCACTCCTTTCTCACGTATAAAATAAAATAAAAATTCCAAAGCACTTATCCTTATGAAACAGCGGTAAATAAGTTCGAGAAAAGGTTATAGTTAAATTTCAAAATAAATTTATATCTGAAATATTAACTAAACATACTTTTTACCCCTTTCATTTAACAATAAACGCGCTTGTATGGACATTTAAACACTGCATGAATATATAATCTTATTTGTTTACTATCTGTTTATCTTTATAGAAAAGAATTATTTAGGTCGCTTCCCCATGTAAAGTGCTCACTTTAATATTTACACTGATTCTAAACCGAATCCAAATTATTAATTTTTGAAATGCGTTGTAGGTCTGGTCAGAAATTTAATATTCTGTTACGATGTATATAACCGCAAAAAATTTATAAACAAACAATCTCAAGAAACAAAAATGTAAAGTTTTTCATTTTTGGCGTTGTCAACCCAGTTATTTGGTTAACGAATTTTANATCTCAAGAAACAAAAATGTAAAGTTTTTCATTTTTGGCGTTGTCAACCCAGTTATTTGGTTAACGAATTTTAAGAAACTAATATTTCCGGTACTGTTGATTCAATTTTAACGTAGTAATGTTTCTCGTAAGGAATACTATTTGATACTGACTTGATTAAGTAGAAAACAATTGAAAGCACTCTTTTTTTTTTAAGTAGGAATGTTATTGATACCAATTAAATTTACTTTATCGTTTGAATTAAGTAATAAAACGCATAGTTAAATACAAAAGATATTATACATAAAACAATATTTGTTACTGAAAAATACAAGAGAAACTAAAATTATTATACAAAACATTCTGTTTTGAAATGGCTAGTGTATTTCAGGGATATGGTATCCACCTAAAAATGTTACCCCGAATATACCAATGCCGAACAATCCCGATCACGTATTTGTTCTACTACTGCATTGATAATGTCTCTTAGAGCATCTCGAAACNAAACCTCACGGAGCCCGAGACCTTTCCAACGAATGCAAAACCGTGGAAATCGGTTCGTGCGTTCTGGAGTTATAGAGTCAGGAAGGAAAACCCGACTTATTTTTATATAGTAGATGATGCATTGTATTACAAAAGTTCGTTACTGTATATTTAGAGACTCTTAAGTCACGGTTTTCTTAGAGTCATCTTATTAATTGACGATAAAACTAGTTTCACGACATGTTGAAATCACGGGTTTGCAATGTAGAAGAAGCTTCTTGGTAGCCAAGTCGTCTTGGGCTGAAATTCTGTCATACGAGACATTTGGGTGAATGTTTTTTCTGTGCTTGTGATTCATATGAAGTTCTTAATTAATATTTATGTACTTGTGCTCTTCTCTTAAGTTTTGACAAAGTGACGTTATTAATATGTTCCGGGGCGTTTAAGTGGAAATGAAGAATGGACGCTGGATAGCATTTGACTAAACTGAACCACTGGAAAGGTAAATTGTAATGTATAAGGAGTCATATGTCCCACAAACGTGAAGCCTTCACACCATTTGTACTGTAGGAGTAGTTGTCATAAGATATGTCACAGAACTATGCACAATATTCTAGAACAGCTGTTGCATGGGTTCAACCTGGGACATACAAATACAAAAACAATCGTGTGAACGCATGGGGAGTAGACTTTAGTTCAAAGCGGGTAGTGTACACCTCGTCTGAAAATATTCGTGCCAGTGACCTAAATATGCAGCATGAGAAAAGCAGATGGCATGCCAAAAGTAGAAAAAAAGATTTAAAGGGGACCGTAGGTTTAATTGACGCACCACTATCAGAGCTCTTGTCCGACAGCTTACTGTTTTCAGCTAGAATTAATTTCCGAACATCCACAAGTATNACGCACCACTATCAGAGCTCTTGTCCGACAGCTTACTGTTTTCAGCTAGAATTAATTTCCGAACATCCACAAGTATGGGCAATGTAAAACCAATAGTAACAATAATAAAAAAAACAGGGCAGCTGTGTAACGCATGAACTGAAAAGGCATCAAAATCCGCAGCGAGTACATTTATGTAATAGCATGTAGTATCGTCACCCACAAAAACGAACCCTTACTCGATCGTATCGTTACGTGTTATGAAAGTGGGGCCTGAAGGACGATAGCAAGTGAAATGGGAAGTAGTTGATTGCTGCTAAAATCTCCACGATTTTTCATTTAATAGTGCATACAAATTATAATAAGCATTAGGCATTATGTAAGCATTAAATACTAATTTGCCAATGTTTTTTATTAATTTAATTTTTATATTTATTGTCGTAATACAATACAATGCACCTACTTGTATCGTATTAAACTATTCTTAACTATTCATTTTGAATCATTTAAAGATTTTTGGAACTGTCGTATTCGAAGTTATATGATACTAAAGGTCACAAAAAAGAAGACTATAAGTGAGCTGGCACCAGATGTCAAGGTCACAGTTAGTTCAGAGTTCTCACGCACCCACCGCCAAAGTCGGTTAAATATTTCTACTTGAGCAATTAAGTAACAACCTAATTGTTTCACAGTTTTAAATATTAGTCGATTTTAATATTTCTTCAACCCCAGTTTCACAAAAAAACATTATGAAACATTTTGTAAAAATTTTTCAGCTGTTATGTTAGTCGTTAATGTTAAGAAAATGTCAATTAATTGCCGAAAGGCAAAAGTTATAAGTTTTTAATTTTATTTGTACTATATTTACGCTCTTTTCAGATTATTTGTGGGTCACAATTTCGCGGTAAAAAAGCAGAACGCCAGAGTTGATTAATTTATAGTCTCATGAATTTTTACGTCATAACTATCCCACTCTAAATAATAGCCATAACATTGCATTGGTGCAGAAACCAGAGTTCTCGTTTGATTAAGATCTTGTAATTTTCTGCCTGTCCTGCACGGCTTCTACAAATAAGCGAAATATTAATTTCCACAATCAAATTAAATGTAAAATTTCAAAGCACATTTTTATGCTTGCATTCTATATTAAATTTCAAAATTAACTGATTACGTATTATAATACTTCTTTGGCGTGATAACAATAACATTTTATTTCGTATGTTATAATTTCAAACTTATTTTCATTCAGATATTATCCCAGTTCATGAATTAAAACTGTATAAATTAAATATTTTTCAATTTACTTATTGCATGAACTGATTTTATGACGGTTTTAAATATAACCACGTGCTATGTCGTGTACCTTGGGTATTTGAAGTTAATTTTAGTATGATTAAACTCAAATACTTGAAAACACTTTCAAAATTGTATTGTACAATTTTTGTCACTAACAAATTTTTCATTGCACAATGTAAGTAAAATTAATTAATAATATTTATATTTATAAATATTTATATATATTCACAATGAATTACTAATATAATTGAAATGTTTTTCAATTTGCGTATTACATGAAGTAATTTTCTGTCGTGTTTAAAAATAACCACGTGCTATGTTGTGTACCTTACGTTTGTATATAGCTAAACGATGCTTGCATGCGCGTTGGGTCATACCCCTAGCACGTTTACTGTCAAATTTCGTTACACTGGTCGCGCGCAACTTCCGTTGCACACGAAACTTTTACCTTCAACCCGCCAAAAGAAGTATAACTTCGAAAAAACATTTATAAATATCATGTAAGTTAAGAGCGTAAACTGACGGTTAATCCTTCTTTAGACAAATATTAGACTTAACAGAAATGAGCCAAGAAATTTTNAGTTAAGAGCGTAAACTGACGGTTAATCCTTCTTTAGACAAATATTAGACTTAACAGAAATGAGCCAAGAAATTTGATACCAGGGGTAAATAAATAAAAATTTGGTTTTCCAACATAAACATAATTAACGTTTATTCATTATAGCAGAGTAGTGGTCTAATTTTTACATTAATTGCCTATTCGCAATTAAAGAGAATTTAATACGTAGANAAGTTAAGAGCGTAAACTGACGGTTAATCCTTCTTTAGACAAATATTAGACTTAACAGAAATGAGCCAAGAAATTTTATACCAGGGGTAAATAAATAAAAATTTGGTTTTCCAACATAAACATAATTAACGTTTATTCATTATAGCAGAGTAGTGGTCTAATTTTTACATTAATTGCCTATTCGCAATTAAAGAGAATTTAATACGTATATGTATTACCTAAACGTGGATATTTACGCTTATTTTAATAAAACATAAATAATACAAAATCCTGTATTAAAATTCTTAGCTATTTACTGAATAACATAGTGGTTTTATTAATATTTGATAAACTTTCTATATTAAAACAGTAAAGCTGAAGATATAACGTAGTATATTTACACAAAATATATTGGATGTTCCAAAATACTCACATCGGGAATTATATCGTCGCTGTGACCAGTGGTATCTCAGAGTTATCAAATAAGTATCAGGGATAGATACCGTTCTGGAGGTACTAGAAGCAATCCACTTACTTCGGAGGGAAGGCATGGAGGCTATCCCGAGCGCTTCTAAAGAAATATGACGTATTCATCTTTTGTCCTCTCTTGAAGTTACCCTTCGTTGAAACGATGAAAACATTTTGTAACATGTCGAAGTATACAGTGCTGAGAACTTTTCTACTTCAAAACATGTTACGTTACTTTTTACTAATGTTAGTAAAATCTCAGTTAGTAAAAGCGATCTTGAAAACATGTAACTTAAAACGTAAAGAAAAATGTTATTAATAAAATCATGATATTTTAAATTTACATTTCATGATTTACATTGCTCGTGAATTTGTAAAAATATGTTATGCAACTTTCACTCACTGAAAAGTTTTTACTTAAATTGCCAAGCTACACTATTCGCCTTAAGAACGTCAGCAAAACGCTTTAATTCATTTGCAAAAATATCGACATTTCTGCTCAGGTGTAGTGATCATATTTGTTTTTAGCTGTATTTAAAACTACTAATTTACTAACACTTGGTCGTAATTCGATGATATCGAATATAATTTGCTATTTTAAATATTTATTCTATTAATACGTATATCCGTTCAAGAAACAAAGGGCTTTCAGTTGTTCTCTTGTATCTGTATGTGTATATGCGATTGGCTGCTTGTGTATCTGAATTATTTTTAAGGATTAATTGATTACTTTATATTTGGATATATAGTATATAACGCAGTATTCGGTGATTTTATTAAAACAATTTGTTACAATGTCCTCTTACAAATTTCAGGATTGAGAGGCAAATACGTGTGCGTGTTTTGCGAATATCTGTATAGATTATATGATTGCAGAATTAATAAAACTTGCCTCTCAAATTAAACGGAAAACTGTACTATTGAAAATTATACTTTAAAAATTCTATGTTAATCAACATTGAGAGCTATGGTGCTAGTAACTTCTGCAATATACTGTAAAAATTTAATATGTAAGTGTAAGGTACAAAAAAATGAGAATGAATATGTTAAATATATGGTATTTCCCATATGTGTTTCTATAATTAATTAATTTTGAAACCTATATGCAATTACATTTATGTTAACTTTTTGCTAGCAAGTACGCCTAATTTCCTTGCATAATAAATAATTTCAATTTAATATTCATTCCAAAGATTTCGTCTTAGTAACAGACAGCAATTTTATGCATTTTTGTTTCTGACGTTAGGTCTAATCTTCGTGGCTCTGTGATGTGATCTATGATAAATATGTTTTCTTATCAAGAAAACGGCAAGGAAAAGAACATAAATCTGATTGTTAAGAAAAAAAGAATTCATTCAATTCATGCACGCATTGCACACACATGGATATGTCAAAATTTGTTTTACGTGGAATGGTGCCATATTTGAAATTGTTGTAAAAACGTTAAACCTGAACAGCCTGAAAGATATACTCCGGAAAATTAATTGGCAATTGGAAGTGTTTTCAATTTTCTGCACACAATAATCAGTCTTAAAATATGTTGCGATATTTTATTTTCAATTTTGACCAAATGACACACGCTGGGAATCAACACAAATAATTGTGGCAGTGATTAAAATTTAGAAACTGAAGTGGGAGGTCAACTTTCCTATTTGTTTGCCCTCGCGATACAACGTTTGATAATAATTATGCTATACTGTAAAAGCAATGGATGGAAGTCTATCAAGAGAAACACAATTACTTTAAATCTGCAGTATTACACAAATAATAAAATTTACAAATTTGAATTAAATATTTTGCATTATATAAAAGGCCCTTCTCTATTAGACACAATTTAGTGGAGAAGCGTTGAAACATTTTAATAAAACTATAGCTCGGTAAGTGGAAAATGATCAAAAATAGGACGTATGTGGAGTCAGTGAGGCTAATGAAATCCGATCAATCCGACTTTTGCAGCCATGACTGACTTACCTATTCCTTTGCGTATTGTACCTTCACAGTTTAAATCTCCCTTTCGGTATTCACTGGTTCTGAGCATGTCATGAATACCTGCCATCTATAATGCAATATTTGATGCTATTTTCATGCGATATCTTAACTGAATGTTCAATGTTATGACGGACATCATCTCAGGTCAAGTGCAGCCGGTTATGAAGTATATTACGTAGGATTCGTGGCACCAACATAAATTGAAGCGCAGTTTACACACTTCGCAGTTCTTATAAGAGCCAGGGTAGTTGCGTACAGGTTTCCCACAACGGCTATCTGGGTTCGAGCCCTAGCTGAGCCGAGACTGGATTTTTCTGGAATAAGATGTTTTTTTGATCCCGTTTTCTCCACCACTGAAGTCCGTTGCTGCAACTTGAGCGCCTTCCTCAGAAGTCCATCACCAGCGTTTGTGTTAACCTTATCTATGCAGCACATCCTAACCTACCCACGCGCGAGTTGTTTTATTTATTTCGAATCAAAACATAGACTCATATTTTACAGCATATTACTATATCTATGTAACAAATTCACTTGCGACCCGAGTACTAGCGGAGCCTCAGCGGCACAGAAGCAACGGATTCGGTCGGACTGAGGAGAGCACTTGAAATGTAATATGCTATCGATTCTCGAAAGTGGAAGCAATTTGCAAGTAAATCCTACGGACTACGGGCGAACGTCTTTTTCACGTCTCACTTTCTTCCAAAATCCCTGTATTTTTTCCGTTTCCTCGCAGAGGAGACCTCCGTGGCTGTGAGCTGGAAAAGCATTACCTTCAAGACATGAAGTTTCGAGTTCCTATTCCGGGTAAGTCGTGAATTCCTGTGCCGTATTTAACTGAACATTTGTTTAATTTTTCATACAAGCCCCTTCTAAGTCCATCAGCAGGAAGAAAGTTAATGATCACTTATTTTATTTTATTTTTTTTAATAATTGTCTATCAACATTTAGAATCATAACTCAATTACGCGACATGTCGCTTGCGGTTATGTAGACACGAAATTTGCACAGACGGCAAGCCACGGCCAGAAATTCGCAGTATCAAAATTGATGTTGAAGTGATGGCAGCTCTGTTCCATTACGTTCGTCGTCGAAAAAAAGTGAAATGTCTTAACTGGATTCATCCAGTATTTTTAAAGTGTCATATTATAATGATTTGCGCAAGAATGGAGAGAAGTATTTCAGTTATTGCAGAATGAGTACAAAATCATTTGACGAACTGCTTACACTTATTAGAGAAGAAATGGAAGGGCAAAATACAAATTTGCGTAACTGTATACGCTCTGCAGAAAAACTCATGGTAACGTTGAGGTAAGTTTTTATTTGCAATGAAAATTATAACATAGTAAGACATAACAATAGGCACGTTGATACAACATTCCGACATGTGAGGAAAATCTTAATTCAAATAGTTCATAATATTCAGATCTTTGAGAGACGTTATTTTCAGGTAACAGCACGGAAACATCTGAAAAACCAGCTGAAGGACGTGTGGGTAAAATAACGTAGACGTGATGAACATGCAGTTGGATTATCGTAATTCCACTGTGAGGGAGAATAAGTTTCGTAAGCTTGAGATCTTTTTGAAGTATTTGTAGTCTGATATATCTGAACCACATTTATAATTTCAATCTTTGCAGTGGCTTTAAAATGTTTGGTATGTTTTTTAAATCATCAAGCAAAGACAGTAAAAATAATTTATCTGCATCATCCAATTCACGCAGCTCTCTAGCTGCAAAGTTTGATTTTAAGACATTTTTCATTTCCATGCCAATGAAATCTTCAGAATTACGTATTTTCTTGTGATGTGGACGATAAATGCGATCATGTTCGGATTATTCAGAGTCATTAACTGATGGATTTTCTGCACTGTTATCAATTCTCGAAGAAGTATGAGCTTTTTCTGCCACTACCTTCAATAAAGAAAATTGTTCGAAATATATGTATGTGTTCCTGTTAGGAGCAGCCGATCTACTTCGCAACTTTTTAAGGCGCAGTAATTCACAAAAGTAGCTGTCTCTCAGATTTTTCCATTTCTTTTGGACTTTTAGACCTGAAATAAAAGAATATATTTTATTTCAGGTACTTAGCTAATGGTTGCGTTTTCGGTGAATTTTGTCACAACTTTCGACTGAAGATGAATACCATTAGAAGATTAGTCAGAGGCATTTGTGCTGCTACATGAAATACACTGGAAGACGTATGTTTACCAGAACCTACACAAATGGGAAGACATTGCGAAGACATTCGAGCAGAGGGCGTAATTACCGAATTCTATAGGTGCTGTTGACGGTAAACATTATCAGGCTCATTCAACCCCCTCGAAGAGGATTTTTTTTCCATAATTACAAAATGTATTTCTCAACTGTATTGCTTGCCATTTGTGACGAAGATTACAAGAATTATTTATGTAGGTATCGGCGCCAATGGAAAATGCAGTGATTCGAGTGTGTTTAAAGATTCGACACTTTTACAGAAACTGACTAACAAGAAATTGGAAATACCCGACAAACGTCATGTAACTACAACTTACCCTACACCAATGCCCTATGTATTTGTTGGGGATGATGCTTTTCCGCTTACAGAAAACACAATGCAGTCCTCTCCAGGTACTAAGTTAAGTCCAGGGAAGAAAATATTCAACTATAGGTTAAGCAGGGCTCGGAGGTACATTGAATGCATATTTGGAATTTTGGCAAAAAAAAATAGCGAATTTTCCACCGCCCGCTTGATGTTGATATTGATTTAGCTATAGATATCGTCAAAGCATGCTGTGTGTATTGCACAATTTTGTTCGTGCCAGAGGAGGTGTTATGGATGAAGATACGATTACACATTTCCCAACAGATGAGGAATACGCACGGGGGGTGCAGAACCACAACAGATGTTCTAGGGTTTACATCGTCATATCGAGATAGGCTGGCACGATATTTTGGAAACGAAGGCCAAGTTGAATGGCAAAATAATTACATATAAAAACGCACCTAGTTGTTTCTTTTCGTCCAATTCCATGTCCTCTGTTGCAAATTTACCGACGATTTCTTCTAAGAATTTCTTCCTCATATGTCTAATACTATACTCCTTGAAAGTAATATCCCATATTGCAGGTTACTCATGAATCTCTGATGGTAATGCATCTGTGTCTTTACCATCGATTTTAAAAGCTATTTTTCAAGCCGGGGACCGAAAATAACCCATGATAATCTGTCTCCTGCGGCATGATGCGCGTGACTGGTCGCCCTGATGGGCTCTGCTCTATATGTGTCCGTAGCAAGATTGGTCGCGCGCGGCTAGCGAGCCGCGCCATGTCGCTCCTAACTTTTAAGCCACGCGCGACACGCTGCAGTTCCGCGTCAGTGGGTTGTGGCGCATCTCGAAACATTAATTTTTGCTGCGCGCGACTAGGCGAGACATGTCGCCTCAGACGATTATGAAGCTTAATGAGCAGTATAAGACAAGAAAAACAAATGTATATCAAAATATTTACAAATTATTAAAATAATAATAAAATAATTTGCAATTTTTTACAAAGAAATAGCTTCTTTTACTGCATTTAAAAATGAAGATACGTCTATTTCAAATAACGATATGAATAAATTTATATCTGCTTTTCCTGAACGCTATTACAAAGAGATTCAAGAGCAGAATTTTTTTTCAAATATATCTGCAATTATTTCATAAATCTATAGAAGAAGAAAATATCTGAATCAAACTAGCAAGAAAATGTTCATTTACTTTTTTTTTTACCTTTTGCAACCATTAAATGGAGTCTACCAACGGTGTAAGGTAATTTAACATTTATAAGTCAAAATGTTCTAAAATATGTTGTTAAATATTCGTTCTTACATCTAAACCAAGTTGCCCCTACTTCCTTTTTTAAAGTTTTTTTTTGAGAAAGTATATATATTACTGTCTGTAATTATTGACAGGGAAAAAAATATTACGAGCTGGAAATGTGTTTGTAAGGACGTATTTGTAACACACAACTGTTAATTTTTCCTTACTTGTGGACAGAATGTCTCCTGTTTGTGTGGCAAAAGGAGCAGGATGTAAGTCTCTTATTCACTTAATATTCACAACATTATTAAAAACATTAAAAATCTTAATTTAATAATTTAGAAAATAATTTTTGAAATTTTTGAAAATTGCTTGGAATTGTTTGGGATTTTTGTGAATTGTTTGGTATTTTTTGGTTAATTTTAGACAAATGGGTCAAATATCACAGTGGTCAAGGTCAAAGATCAAGGTCGTCGAATACAACATGGTGGTAAAAATGGCAGGCATTACCAAGATGGCTGATGGTCGGCTCCGGCTGCGATCCTGGATCTCGTGTATCGATTTGGCATACCTATGCCTTTAAAACAAATATGGCCACCACTCCTCTGCCCTCGAGAAACAAGCCTCACAAATATTTCCGATGGATGGAAAAGTGACTTTATGTGGCTCGTTTTTGCAACTGGGGGGATCGGTGCTTTTTTGAGGAGAGAACGGGAAATTTTGAGGGAAAAGGGATATTTTCAGAGAAAAGGGAGATTTTAAGGGACAATTGGTAGATTTTGAGGGAAAAGGGAAAATTGTGAGTTAAAAACGTCCACCGGGCGACCGGGATGACAGAGCATGAACAGCTCCACTGCTCCACCGCCCTACTCCCTAGCGCCCGACTTCCCATTTTTCTACTACTGTCTCCAGGTTTTGAGTGTTATCCAAATGTCCGTTTTGTAATTTGACTAAATTTTCTTTGATTGATTTCAAATGTTTCGCATTCTGAACTTATGCTTTATCTAGACACTTTCTGTTATGTGCCTATGTTTACTTCAGCATCTGGGCTCGGACCTGTGACGTCGGCGAACGTAACGTTGTATTTCGCTTCGCTCGTTACTCATTACACCCTTCTCCTATCGTAAATGTTTACTGCCTTGACCTAAGTTTAACTTTTTTTTTTTTTTTTTAGCGTGGGCGATGGACTAGGTATAACCCAGAACGGGGGCTTTTAGAATAACCATAAGAAAAGGCAAATTAATAATGCTAGGATTTACCAACCAAATAAATAATTAACAACTAATTATATTATACACGTAGTCTAGTAATATTTCTTGAGGTTATTACGACCGGATAATGCGCGCAAGATTACGTTTACATAATAGACGAAAAATATCAACTGAAATGGGAGAGAAAGTCAACTGAGCCCTAGCCATTAAATGAAATTATAACTGGTAATTATATTTTACTCACAGACAAGGCAATCAGCGACTGTAAACTTTGTATCTAAAGATGGCTATATAAGGACTTACATCATGCCTAAAACTCTAATCTGTAAAATGTCACACTAGTAGACGTCAATGTTGCTAACTAGCCGTCTTGGAACACCAGGAGAAGCGGTCCCAGGTACTCGCTACGAAGACTGGAAGAGAATTCTCTCTCTCCCCGAACACGTTTCCGTAAATTAAATACCCACCCTTCTAGGAGGCACACCCCATGATAAGGGGAACACTCAACAATAGCACTACATGTTATTAAAACCACAGAATAACATTAAAACCCTGGCACCACGCTATGCATACGTAAACACTCGGGCGCGTTATTCATTTGTCATTGCCCACGCGTGCTAAGCGGATGTGTTGAATTCAAACAAGGCTGCCAACCCGTGCAATTGTTACAACATTTCTCCGCCACTCCGTGGATGCACGCAATTTAAACAAGAAAAACGATGCATTACCTAAACAGAGTCGCCCCCGGCTGCAGGTATTCTGACCCAGATTTCACACAATGGAACACTTTTCAATCAGCGCGAAGGAATTCACGGAGTTAGCTAACAATTACGCCAACGGCCTTCATTGCACCGCCTGCTGTCCCGCCAGCAGGAGTGGATATATTGCACAATACGAAACAAGGAACTGCGTGTTTCTCTTCCATCAGATGTCACTGACGTGAAAATAGAGTCTTAAAACCACAGATGAATACCAAAGCTAAAATTTAGAAAATTGAAAATTTTTTGTATTTTGACATTATGAAAGTAGCTAGTTTTTGACATTTTTATGCTATTTTGAATACCCATTTGTGTACGATAACGAAATGTAAAATTATAACTCAGATATTAAAGTGGTTGTGGTTGTGTTTGAAACAATAATTTAACCATTGAAATACCCTTGAGAGTCAACAAAATCGGTATAGGCGTGCGTATGCAAATAACAGAGGTATGGAAACAATTAGAGCAACGAGATGCGATTGACAGCACCTATGTAAGACAACATGCATCTGGCAAAGTTGCTAGATCGGTTACTGCCTCTACAATGGCAGGTTATCAAGATTTTAGTGAGTTTGAATGTGGGGTTATAGTCGGCGCACGAGAAATGGGACATAGAATCTACAAGGTAGCGATAAAATTTGGATTTTCGCGTACAACCATTTCACGAATGTACCGTGAATATCGGGAATCCGGAAAAACATCAAACCTTCGACATCGCTGCTGCCGGAAAAAAGATAGTGGACGAACGGGACAAACGACAACTGACGAGAATCATTGAACGTGACAGACGTGCAATCCTTTCTCAAATTGTTGCAGATTTCAATGCTTGGGCATCAACAAGTGACAGAGTGCGAACTATTCAACGAACCATCATTTATATGGGCTTTTGGAGCCGAAGGCCCACTCGTGTACCGTTGTTGACTGCACGACACAAAACTTCACGCCTCGCCTGGGCCCGCCAACACCGGCATTGGACTGTTGATGACTGGAAACACGTTGCCTGGTCTGACGAGTCTCGTTTCCAATTGTATCGCACGGATGGACGTGTACGGGTATGGATACATTCTCATGAATCCATGGACCCTACATATTAACAGGGGACTGTTTAAGCTGGTGGAGGATCTTTCATGGTATGGGGCGTGTGCAGTTGGTGTGAAATGGGACCCTTGAAATTTCTAGAGATACGACTCTGACAGGTGACAGATACGTAAGCATCCTGTCCGATCCCCTGCACCCATTCCTGTCCATTGTGCATTCCGACGGACGTGGACAATTCTAGCAGGACAATGTGGCATCCGACACGTCAAGAGTTGCTACCGAGTGGCTCCAATAACACTCTTCTGACTTGAGACACTTCCATTGGCCACATAAGTCACCAGGCATGAACATTATTGAGCATATCTGGGATGCTTTGTAACGTGCTATTCAGAAGAGATCTCCACCGTCTTGCATCTTATGGATTTGTGGACTGCCCTGCAGGATTCATGGTGTGAATTGCCTCCTGCATACCTTCAGACATTAGTCGAGTCCATGCCACGACGTCTTGCGGCACTTCTGCGTGATCACGGGGGCCCACACGATTTTAGGCAGGTGTACCAATTTTCTTGGTTTTTCAGTGCATATCTATCAGAGGTTAAGCAAGCCTTTGGGTTTCAGGTGTTACGTACGGTGATGTTCATGCTTAATATTGAACTCTATTCGCATAGTATTGCATTGAAAGTCTATAGTCAAAGGGATCCAATATAAACTATAATTGCCGATAAATAAACTTAAAGACCAGTTTGTGGGTGTGCTTGAAACTTTCAGCAGTAGTCCATACACAACACAAAAGCGTTTTGCTCTATTTCTCTATATATTAGATTTTTCATAAATTCCACGTCCCATTTTACCTTTTTAAGTCCAGAAGGCAGGTGACATACAATAATTGATTTTACACTTTCTGTACATTTCCTACGAATACATTTGTATTTACAAACTAGTATTCCTTCTACCTCCATCTCTTTGTCCATTTACTTCTAAAAACGGTTTTCCTATAGTTCTTTCAACAACATAATTCTACTCTCCTTTGCTGTTCACATCGACGTCTGCCTAGTTCCGTAAACGTTACGCCAAGTTTCAGTAAAAAAAAAAAAATTCGAAATTGATTAATACGTTTGCGTAATATCTTCTTAAAAACAGAACAAAACATTTTTGCTGTCAATCCAATCAGTTTTTTTTTCTCCATTTTATCTTTAGTATTTTTTTTTTAAATACGTGCAAGAAATAAAATTTGCGAGATTTGATTTAATGTTTACTTTCAAATATTAGTACAGAACTATTGAAAAATTCTAAGGACGTATAGGACACTTTCATAAATATATGTTAGATTAATACTCTCCGTATAGAAGCACTGTACATATAAGAAGCGTCTCTGTTTGGCTTATAGCGCTTGTGAAGTATAATTATAAAATGTCAGATATTCTCAAAACAAGTGGAGTACATAACGGTTATCTTCTCTGTTTATACTGTCGATTCCTAGTCTACTTTTCTAGAAAAGATATGCAAATGCAATCGCGTGTCTGTCTGTATGTGTGTCCCTCACCCTCACCCACATCAATTGTAAATATCGCAGAGAACTACAAGAATTTACTCATACTTTTTATGGTTGATAAAAATCACTTCACTTTTATACTTTCGCAACAATATAAAAACTTATGTTCAGAATAATGGAAGTAATATTATAGGGTTAATGCGTCATAACACAGAAACAATATGACTAATTTAAACTAAGCTTAGTAAACTTGTCTATTATTATTATGAGAGTGTTAATATGTTATCAATAGACTAATACAAATGTAGTTTTTTGACAAAGTGTCAACCGAAATATTAATTTTATATGTTGTTATTCAGAAAATTTTCACAACAATACTTCCAAAATCGGTAGTGATTTAATACACTGAACGAAATTACGTAAGATTTTAATAACCCAGTCTATTAATCTGAAAATGGTATCCACTTAAAGTTTTTGGGCTATGCACCGATCAAATCTTAAAAATAACAGCTCAATTGTAACAACATTTGAATCAATGGCCGGACCTACTGAAAAAAAGTGACGCAATAATATGCAATAGTGAGATTCTCTATTTTGGCCGATAACACTAGAGATATGTAATGTAATATATGTCCATATTTTAGGCAATTCCCACGAAATTTAATGTTCAAATAGTGGCAGGGATGTTCTTTCATATTTATACAATTCTAAATCGACACTTATTTCCTGAATAGGTGTCAGAGTGATCAGAATCCAAGTTGCCATATATAGAACTGTTTGACAGACTACAAAAATTGGTGTTTCCAAAAGAAATATTTTTGGAAGTGTTAATATAGAAGAAAATCACAAAATATGGATTCCGTAGAGTTCTTGAAATCTCTCATTTAACCTAGAGTTTCGAATTTATTTTGTTACCCATATTGTACTCAATAAATTTGCTGAGTTTACCTTCCTGAAAATTAAACTTAAATTGCTCAAAATTCTCTGTCTCAGAATCTTAGTCCATTGTTATATTATATAGTATTTTTCCAAACTTATAATTTCCTTTTTTTTTCTCGTGTAAGGGCTATCATTTACTATTTTCGCTACCACTATCTACAAAGTTTACTTCCCTGTTGTCTCTTATAAATTCAGTCTCTCTATACCTTTAACCTCTCCCTAACAATCCCTAGTTTTTGTGTCAGATGCTAACCTTCTTCACTTCGTCAAAACAAGTTATCCATTGGAATTAAAATCAGTGGTTTTAATTTGTTTTTCATATAAAATAGTCTAAATAAATGCTACTTACTCTAACCATCTCATACTTGTTCTAAACAGTCCAATAAAACATAACCAAACATTCCATAATAAATAAAACAATGAAATAAATATAACCAAATTCATTAGATACAATTAAATATCACAAAAAACAGGAACCAAAATTAGATACGTAACAAAAAAATATACCAAAATAACCGAGTATAATCACATATGTGTAAATATTATTAAAAAAAAAAGAAAATTCGATACACAATAAAATACACACACACGCGTAGTATATATATATAAATGCACAATCAAATCAGCCAAACGAAAAAACGAAATTTCACAGAATTTTACCAAAATTATCTCATATAAGAAAATATAAATCAATTGATAAAATAATCCGAAATAAGCTTTGGGAGTTCTAATGTTTCGTATGTCATTAAATATGACCATACAACTTGTGCTCTGACAAGTATCTATTCTACTTTAACCAGATGAGACCAAATATAACGAACTCCACTGAACTATACTGAATATGACCAGATATTATGAAACATATTCAGTGTCCTATAAACCTAATAAAGCTTTACTAAACCAAAAGTTCGCAGGTGTGAAATATAATTAAACGTGATTATATATGTTCAAACATTCCGAACCATGAATAATGAAGACCGGTGGTCACTAAGCATTACCTTGTCTTACATGTTCAACCCAACTATGATTTCTTAACATGCAATCGTCTATTATTATATTCACGCGCATGTCTTTTAATTAAGTTTCAATCGAAGAGAAAAAACTGCTTTATTTACGAGCACCAAATTTTTTTATAAAATTGTGAAATTCATTAATTATTAATCGTCTGCTTCTCTTAATCTCGTTTATTGAATTATCTCATAGTCATTTACGAAGAAATACTATTTGTATAAATTATATTCTCGTACTTAGAGCTCCTACCAAATAGGATATTGATTTACAGTCACTGCATTATTTTCCTAGAGTATTTAATATTTTTAACATATTTGTCCAAAAAAAAGTTAGCTTAAAATCATACAAGTATTTGCTATGCCTAGAAGCGGTATTTTTTTATCTTCTTGAGCAAAAGGGATATTACTTCGCTTATAAATGCCACCTCAGGGCCCATTGTAAATTTTTTAATATTAGATAAGAATGTTAACTGATTCCTATTAAATTTTGTATATAAGTGTTGCTTTAGGTAGACCTAAAACATACTTGGACAAAACATTCATTAGTACATAGAAGAAGTGGATGAAATGAAATAAAACTCAATATGTTAAAAGTTCATTGTGTCTACTGCAATTAGTACAACTTCAGATCACACGAACAACAGCGTTGAGCGTAGTGCTAAACGCGTGTTTGTAGGACGTAGCACATTTAAGGCATGAATACATGTGCCTAATCGGTATGGAAGGGTTTCGTAGAAACACTGTATTCTCTCCTGAAGCAAAGCGGTGAAAAGCTACTGTAACAAGCCCTCCATATCCTACAGACCGGCACAGGTTCGGAATTGACATCCGAACTAATCTCACACATTCTCTATCGAGGACAGATTGGGTGGCCTTATGAGACCTCCATACCTGGCACTTGAAATGAGTTCCAGAGTGTTATAAATACACGTTTTCCAACGAAATCATTAAGCGTGCGCCCAATGCGCTAATATAAGAAAATAAAACACGCTTTAGGCAAGGCCTATTGAGTGCTTTCTAGACGTTAAGCATATGAGGAAAACCATTTCAGAGCACTCCAAGATAGCTAAAAAACGGCTTATTCAAAGAACTGCACATCCAAATATACGCGTCATAAACATACAAAATTATTCAAGGCTCTGCATTGAACAATGCTACAGACTTTCCACCAATAAAATTATAGGCTGACCGTTAGAATTCCTATAAGTACACGCTATACAAGAAAACGCTTCACTTCAGTTCAGAATATTGCGCTTAGTGACGATGGCGCACTTCATGCGCGTGTCAGTGTAGTCCTTATCGCTCCCACGCTGCTTGACCTCAAAAACGCGGAAAATAATTCCAGGTAGGAAAGCTCAATAATGGACACATGGGTAGCTCAACATGACGCAAGTATTCAGTGAGCACATGTGCTTAGTGTAGGCGGCTGTTACTCCGTTGAAAATTTGTACCACAACACTACATTATAAGTGGTGACACTTTAGGAAGTACTGTGTCAGTTACGTATTGCTCTACCGTCTGAGTTACTCGAATCACTACCAGAAGTGACCAGGAAGCAAAACAGGAGAAATGCCAGTGTGTCTCTCCAGGACATGTGCCGTCTTACCTTGGTGTCGCCTTACTAGCACACAGTGGTTATTTATGGTATTGCAGAACCGAGATACATCGCTGAACCTGATGCAACTCTACTCGTCATAACCCTATATTTCCCGGCTACGGCACCACTGCCAACACTGCTGCCTCCGCTCTGGTGAAATTGGCTGTCTACGCATTCCAGTAGACTAAACATAATGCGCGATGGTGTGTGGAACGATATGGAATTGTGTAATGCTTGACGCACAATACAGCGATCTTCCCTTGGAGTGGTCCCTTTTTGATGACTGAATCCTTCATGGCGTTTGTGGATGCCTGATTACAGATACCAACGTCGGACCACTGTGACATCGAAATGATTCATATTCCTGTCATTTCTCGATGCGTTCACCCAGTCTCCTGCAATTATACAATGCAGTCTCTGTAAAATGCAAAAAGTAATGGCAATGTTACCTTAAATATCTGCGAGACATGCTGTACGATCGGTGAATGTGTTTCACTGTATTGACTGATGCTCCATATAAACCTGAAACACTATCGCTCTTACTGCTGTAAAACTACCAGGGAATTATGGATGTTTGTTTCAGACGTTACGGGTAGTAAGAACTCTAATCATTAAACAAGAAGTTACGGATATAACTAATCAGCCTACTTTACTCAACATGGCTGAAACAAATTTTTAATTAAGTTCTTAAAAACTTGGAAGGTAGGTAGGTATTAGCGCCTCGTTGAGAGCAATATCGTCAGAGTTGTAACCAGAAACATATGCAACAGTAATGAGACCATTACAAATGTACACATGCCTTACATGGGTTTCGTACCCAGAAAACCTCATAACATAAGCTAATGTGCAATCAACCGCATTACGGTGTAACGATTCGGAGTATCATCTTTGTTTGAAATCAGTCAAATATTTTAAATGATAAGATTTACGTACGTAGAATATTTTCAGGGTCGTCATTTCGAAAATAAATGCCTGAACCTCTTAAAATATGTATATTTACATGGCCTACTGTAGCCCTCCTTGTAAGAAGAATTTGGTGATAATCGGTTGACTGGTTCACAAGATATGGCATAAAAGTTTTATTATTTTTATGCTATCTTACAAAATTACACTAAAATGACGTTGCCGTTTACGATGCGCCCCATAGATCCCATCAGCATACAAGGTCTGATTGGATTTGGTTAAATTATTTAAAATATATGAAAAACTTATCAATATTATTTATGAGACCAAAATTTTTCAAATCACTGATTGACTCCACTTAATCATGTAAGTGTTGAAATTTTGAAGAAAATTAGTAGAGTGGTTCCACAAAAATTGTGAAATGTTCCACTTTCTTACGTGGCACAATTTTACAAACAAGGCCGTCAAAAGATTAAAGAATATAAATTTGCATATTTTATGATTCTAGGAAATAGCGTTAGCGTACAAAATATGCCTGACTGTTGTAAAATTGTTATATACATTGAGTTCAGAAATTAAACGCCCAAATCGCGGGAAGTGATTCCTAATGAAAAATACAGTCGATAATATAAAGGAAACTGCATAACTAAACAGGGTATTGCAAAATATATGAGCCTATGGAAATCGGGTTTTGAAAACGAATTTTTGCCGAACGCCTTGTACAACACCTACAAAGTCCGCAGCAAAAAGGTGACTCATGCTTCCCATGTTGCAGACAACATGCGTGATGCTGGCCGTCCTCGGTCTGTGCACACTGTTCGGCTTGAAGTGATACGTCAGCACATCAACGACGTGCCCTCCACTAGTATACGCTCCATAGCGCGCCAAATCGCCATGACCCATTCAACCGCGTGGGACGTACTGTGGGTAAATCGCCGCCATCCCTACCACTGGCAGAAAGTACAA